>DF239057.1:49561-156690 GCA_000507305.1 Breviolum minutum Mf 1.05b.01 | reverse complement strand
ATCTTTTGCAGTATACAATTATTTATATAAATCCTTTGTCAATTTATTCTAATTGGTGTAATCCCGGTGACTTAAAATATTCAAATAGAAATTGAATTTATTTTCATCTGTATCTTATTTTTTTTTGTATTGTTGCTTTGTATTGTTCATCATCACGTAAGTTTATCTTTTCTTTTTAAACATCCTACGTTTATTCTTCAATCATCTTTCAGATTAATCCTCCGAACCCTTGATTTTTTACAACCCACAACAAGCCCCTCTCTAGATTTAATAAAGAAACCAATTCTTGATTTCTTGATTACATATGCAAGTGATTCCCGTCTATGTACCAGGAAACTAGTTGCCCGTTGTTTTGTACCACATGAACTGGTCCAAAACCAAGCCCTGTCCCAGGTGAACCTGAGGCCTTCCTTCAACTGAGTTTGCTAAGGTTCAAAAGAAAATATTGTTTGGAATTCCATACCCTACTGTTGATGGTTCAGAAATCCTAAAGAACCACCCAGGATGTACAAAACACCTGTAAATATTGGATATACACTACCAACCTCAACTGGTGATCACAGGATTTCTGAACCATCAACAGTTCTTCAAAAAACCAAGCAACTTAAAGGCAAGCCAAAGCTTCGCAGTATCTTCATCAATCTCGTCCAGCGTCAGCTTTCCCGAGTTGTCGGCATCCAAACGCTGAAACAACAAATATACATCACCTGCATAGCCTGCTTTCTCCTGAGTGGATCACAGCTTTTGAAGGCTGAACTCAATGGAAGTACGTGATTCCCTCTTGCTACAATTGACATGAATTGTTTGGATGAAAAAAATCATTAAGACTATATATGGCATTTAATCGCTTTAAGGCACAGCTTGGTTCTTATATGTTCAGTACCTGCTGGTACATTTCAATGACTTTTGTGCCCCTGGTTGAAAACCCCGCAAAGAACAGGTGCTAGCTCAGTGATCTCATGGCTCAGTGATCTCAAACACCCATCACCAATCTTTTCAAGTACGAACACTCACGAGACTGTCAGCCTTTCTATGTAAGGATTCGCAAACTATCTTTGCCGAACATATCCTTATTAGAAAAAGAAAGTATTGCCTATCCGTTGACAGTACTTCAAAGATCACATGAAGAAACAACACATATCCAAGTTGCCATTCCCATGTAGAATTGATCGCTAGTAATGTGGAACTTGTACTCGGGGTCAAAAATCTTCAACCACGCCCGAAGGATGGTGCTTTCAACCTGAAGAGCTCGCAACGTTTTGCATGAAGCGAAATCATCAGCTGGGAGTAACTGGTGAAATCTTTCACTGGTATCACTTGTGTATAATTCGTTGGTTCGTGGCCTCCATCTACTACCAAACCCATACATGCTAGATTGCAAATCAAATATTGTTTAGATGTACAATCACAACTTACTCGTGCATCAAATGATTCCAAGATGTGTGAACACCTTGTATCTCAAACTAAGATGTGTTTTATTATGTATTCAACTGAAACTGTATATATATACATGTATATATATATATATACACGTATACATGTATCTGTTATGAACGAATTGGATGCTGCCGGCACTGCCAAATTGATTCCATTTGCCGATTGCCTCCAAAAGGAAGTTCTTCACCGTAACCTGCGGGCTGTTTTGAGATGAAACCTAGGAACGGTGGGAATAAACCTTGAAAGGTACGGCCGTGTTAGAGACTTCATGTTTGGATTTACCCTAAAGGACCTAGGATATCACAGCCAAATGAACTAAGGTCAAGTGTTTGTACGGTTCCTGTCATAAAATACCTTCCAAATGAAGTTGTTTCAAGCCACTGTAATTGCCATCATTCACTCTGTGCCCGGGGAGGTGGGTGCTATGCATGAATGGATCAAGGTTACCAACACCCTACAAATACCAACATGCTCCACCTCTAACATGCAATAATTTTCAAGGATGTGTCTGGCACATACCTACTAACCATCTACAATGGCACTCTGCAACCCCTATCCCTCCTCCGAATTTGGGTTGGAATCAAATCAAAAGCACATTACCAACCTGGCTACCATTCAAACTCAAACGGATTTTACAAGGGGATTTGTTTCCATTGGTTGCAAGCCAATACGAAACAAGTTTTCAAAAAAGCCAGGTTTTGTTTCCCAAATCCCCATATATGTTTTTGGAAAGCTTCCCCAAGAAGAATTGTGGCAACCTTTGGACTTCCAGACTATTTGAAGGGGAAGGTACCATGAGACCTTGTGACCTCTGCCTCTTACCCCCCGGGCCTGAGGACTTGGCCCTTTCCGATGCTTGTGCAATGAGTGGCGTCGATCCATGGATGGAGCATTGCTCCGATCAGAGGGGCGACGGTCGAAGATGGAGCGTGAGCGCGTCACGCTGGGGCGGCGCTGCATGGGAGCTTCGTATTCCATGGCAGGCCATGCGGTGGGAATTTCTAAAGCAAAGCTTATGCAAAAAGGGAGCACACATTCGCAGACACTATGACGTCTTGGCTTCATGGTGCTGTAGATTCGAACAAATGCTTCGAAAACTAAGGGTTATTGCATCCTAGAGTTACTATTGGACGATTCATGTCACAATGGCACAGCGCAGGTGCTAATGTTTCTCAAACAGGCTCTTGTCCCACCATTTGCGAATGAGCCAACAAATAAGCTGCCATGTTTCTCATTGCTTTCAGTTTCAACTCACTTTTTTGAAGTTTTGATACCCTCACTACTGCAAAATCATCTCCACAATGGTCTGATGCAATTGAACCGGGGATGTTTGTCGAATCCTTACTTGGGATTTCTTGCAACATGTATTGGAGAAGTGCCTCCGAGTGGCAATATGAAAGTTTACCAGTTAATCCACCAGTTGTCCATCTAACACCACACAAGTGTGGAACGGTTAACCCAATGCACAAACACTATGAAATAACAATATCACGTTCGCTCAGAATTAGTGTCCTCAAAGTCAGGGCTTTCAAACTCAAAACATTCCAACTGTCACGAATCTCGTGTTTCCAAGCTTCCCGGAGGCGGGTTACAGCGCCACAAACGCGTTCGGCCAGCTGTACAGCCTAGCCGAACGAATTTGACTCATTTTTCTTTGCCTCCGACATGAAACGTCCCTCAAATCTGAAAGGCAAATGCTTGAAACATGTGCATGTAGAAAACATAATAAGTGAAAATATTAGAACAACATGTGCAGGATGTATAAGCAACATATATGTATGACACATGTTGAAGTCCTGTATGTCTTCTGATGTAAATTGCAAGGTCTCATCAACATGACATTGCGAAACTGTTCAATTGATACGCTGTGTTTGAGTGGTTGATTTCCACATTCTATTTACTTTTTAAAATGATATGTACACTACTCTGAATGTCCCTCCCCCAGTTGGAATGTAAAAAATGGAATTGCATTCAGTTGTGCAATTCTATGCAATTATAATATCATCATCATCATCATCATCATCATCATCATGATCATCAGCATCATCGTTATCATCATCACTGTCATCATCGTCATCATCGTCATGATCATCATCATGATCGTCGACCGTCATAATCATAATCATAATCATCGTCATCATCATCATAATCATGTATGACCTGTAACATCAAGAACACACAAACTACGGATAGAACACTAACGTGCAGGCTACTAAAACATTAGAATTGAATGAACATAATGCAGTAAAAAGAAGTACAGTAATTGCATCTATATTGCATCTAATTAGTTGCATGTAGCAGCATGTGCATACACAAGTGTAAAGAATTCCACGCATGTATAAGTTTTATCCATGTATGCTATCGAACCATTCGTATCTGTGTAGTATACCATATTCCTAGGTGGGCATGCAGTGCATGCCGTTTTAGCAGCCTCATCCTCTGCAGTGGCTTTGGCAAGGCCCTGCAACTTCGACATTAGCTGTTCCTTGGCCGAGCAAATTTTGATCGAAAATGGCCAAGAAAGTTAATTTACACAGCTCGGTTGCAGCCAACAGATTCAGACTGCTTGTTACATGCTTACTACTAGGACTCTATGACCACTATCAACTTTGACCTATAGTTGACTGAGTTCATCAAGCCATCAGATGTTTTCTGTGACTTGTTTCCACAGCTCTTATCCCAGCCCAGCATCAAAGTCAACAACACCTCCACGGTAACTGGCAGAGTCACGGGCCACTTGCGGCAGATTATGTGCCTTCACCAGGGGGGCATTCACAGAATGGAGATTAAAAAAATATGTAGTAAGTAAGCACGGTTGAGCACGGTTGTTGAGTTTTGAAGACAACATCCACCTGGGGACCTATCAGGGATCCAAACTTGGTCAAGATATACTCCTTCATCTGGAATACATCTTGCTACGGCCACAAATAACAACTCCAAAGAAAGTTACTTTTGGCATATGTTGCGAACTCATCCGTTTACCCACTTCATCCCTGTTCAATCTCACCTCATCAATGACTACGATGGCATTTTCCAAGACTTGTTCAAAGTTGCTGCTCTCACGCACGCAAGGGTCCAAGATCTGTGGATAAGTGCACAAAACTAGGGCCTCAGCACATCTAAGATACCTGGGGTGAAATGGTGTACCCAAGCACTTTGGCACGTCAAACAGGAATCAAAAACCATGGTAGAAAAGTGCACATCCATCATCTCAGGCTCCATATCCAACTGCATCATTCATGACGAGTTGCTGCACCTTCCCCTGTGAGATCCATTGATGCATGGTATGGACAGGTTTGTGTATCGTGCCCTTCTTTGACCAAATCTTCGATGTCGTAAACGGCCAACTTCCCACCAGCCTTGCCAACTGAGCAAGGCATAAAAAGACTATGGCCTCCAAATGATTCAAAGAAATTATCATTGTCAAAAGCTCCATACAAAGGTGCATGTTACAGGTAGCTATTTTACAAGAGCATTAGTTGGATAAGTTAAGAATCTCCAGGGCAACAAACTTGAAACACCTTGGCTTAGAACCTTGGATCAGCAAATTGGCTAACGGCTTGCCAATAAAACAAACCTGGCTGATTTGAACATATTACAAGCCACTGAAACATGATCCACTTGGATCCAATTGGAACACATCTATATTATACAAAACCATCAAAAACATGATCAACACAGAAGCTTCAAGCCGTTCAGCGCGCTTGGATCCCATCATTCCAACCCGACTGGTACCTGAAATTTGCTGCGGTGTTCTGCGATGGTCGGATAGCCAATGGCTTCAGCATTGTCCAAGTGGACACATCCAGACACACCACCTGGTCAAATGATCAAGAACGAACAAGGCATCCTACCATGAAAAAAACAACTCCAACTAACATTCCCTTCCATTGCTGAGCCTGGGAGATCTCCAAAAAAAAAAAGGATTCCATGGCCAACAGGGGGTGATCATTTCACCCTACTTCACCGGCCTCCAAGGGCGTTGCCGTTCCTGGTCATTGTGGCCATTTCGCAAGCAGAGGATTTGTCTTGCGCCTGGGGCAAAGGTCATGGGTTTCCTACGTGAAACAAGCAAAATCAACCTTGAAGGCCGCCTGAAAACTGTTCAAATCGAATTATTTGGAATCAACTTTACCTCAACTTGGGTCAAAATAAGATTCATGTTCCCATGAAAAATTGGCTCTAACAGTACCCAGCGAAGAGTTGAAGAATGGCGCTTATTGTGAGGGTTTTCTCTAGCCGAACAATTGTCGCAGAAATAGCGGCGGCAAGGCTCCAAGGCGATTGCTTTCAGGGGGTTGCAGCTGAAAACCCCATCCATCTCCACAAAGATATCTCCCAACAAACATTTCCATACATCATGTAGGCACCTGCTGCACAAATGGATGCAAACAAAACCGCTCCCGAGAGATGCGTAGAGACTCCAGTGGACGATAAGGTAATCGACGTAGCTCTCGGATGGCATGCTCCAACCTTTGCAACTTCAACAACCAAATATCCAATGGGCTGATTGGAGTGATGCATGGTTGATAGACTTACAGACTTGTGAGTTGGTAGATTTGTCTTGGCATGTCTCGCACCATGGATGATTAATGATTAAGCAGAAAAAAATCGAATTCAACTTCAACCATGTCACTGGTCATGGGTGCGAGCTATCCACACGATACGTGGCACTGTTGACTCGGGCTCCTTTTCATCTTGCCCCTTCCTGTCAGTCAAGTGTGATGGATCGAGGAATCAACTGGGACTATGGAATGATCATCCCACCTGACCTGTCCATTGACATATAGAAAAAATTAGAAAAAAGATGTCAAGATTTTTCGGGATTTCTCCAAAGATCGGTTGGGCAAAGCTGCCTGGAACGTTTGTGTAAACGGCACATCAAAGTATATGTTGCTGGAAAGCGCCGGCAGGATTGCAGTCAAGTTCATCGCAAATCCCCTCAAATGGTTTTGCTCCTTTTCTATGCATTGCTAGTTGAATCAATGAAACATCATACAGTACTTGTTCCTTCTGTAAGGTGCCTGCAAGATCCCAAAATCACAGTGCTTCAGTGCTTCCCTTAAAACCAAACCCTTGGAGGTTCCCACAATGGTCACAAGATCCCGCGACACGCCTCCGGCTGGCCGGGGCTTCAGGCAAACAATTGCCAGAGTGCTGCCAGGATTGAAAGCAACGCCATTGGAAACTCAAGCACGACGTAAGCAGTGCCAAGGTCCTTGGACACATCCAACCGTCCCTGGAGTATCTGGGTATAGACTGGTACTTTGCAAATTCCCACTTAAAGGGTATATAATGGTTTCCTGCACCAGGCAACTTGATGTATCAACTCTGAAAATCATCCGGCAAGACTCTGTAATGGAAAAATGTTGGGACAGTTTTACTAAGGTGAGGGAATCCCATTTGATACTGAATACTGAATCCCAATTTACCAATTTACATTGTCATGAATGCACCTTGAATCATATATACATCGTGGACTTGGCAACTTGCAACATTGCCACTTCCAAGTATCTTTCCAGTCCCCGTAGGGCTTTCCAGCAAGGCCACTGTGGATTTCTCCATCGCTTCGGTGGCTGCTGCCACAATGCGTAGTTGCGAAGGTAGAGGTTCCACCGGAAAGCGAAACTCCAAATCATTGATGCTGTGGCTTATGCACAGCCGCTCCACCTTCATCACAATTGCTCTTAAACATGTCCAATGAGGAAACAAATAAACAACATGTAGCACCTTCAATGAATATCCCTCAGAATTCACCAAGATAATTCATAACATATAGTTTACATCTAGAGCTGATAACGTCTCAAATCAAAATGATGAGGATGTGATTCTTCAATCATGACGCAGTCCTTTTGGCACTTTTGTCCAATGTCATGACAGTGTCCAAAACATCAAATCCCCACCTGATGGTCATAACCAACCACAGGTGGTGGCAAACGCACCTCCCAAAAACGTAAGGCGCTGTTTCTCTCCCGGCGCTCACGGCGCTTGTCAATTGCCTCACGCGCTGTGAGGCGTTTGGGCTTCTTGTTGTTGGGCCTGAGCCATGGAGATGCAACGCCAACGACCCATGTTGTGATTGGAAAGAACCTGAGCAGGGTTCACATGGCCCACAATAATAGGAGATATTACAAGTATACTACTTGGTTCCAGGTAGAACTACCGCCATTAGGGTCAAAGTAGTTACCTAAACGTGATCTACGTTGTACAGTACATGAATTTGTAGTGCTAATTTGCTGGCACATCTAAGCATGCCGGATGTTTTTGTTTCCTCTGCTTTTGTCACAGCGCTGCTTTCCAAAGAAGTTGCATCCAAACCGGCCGGTGCCGTCTTTGTTGGATGGACAGGGAAACCCTCAGGCCCTGCAAACTGCAAACCT
Source organism: Breviolum minutum Mf 1.05b.01 (assembly GCA_000507305.1). Classification (NCBI taxonomy): domain Eukaryota; class Dinophyceae; order Suessiales; family Symbiodiniaceae; genus Breviolum; species Breviolum minutum. The sequence continues at coordinate 148,873 of DF239057.1, read as the reverse complement.
GTCTTCGAGCAAGCTTGGATCCTTCGGCAAAGCCTGGTTTCTGGCTTTTTCAGGAACATTGCATCAAGAAGATCGGTATCTCTTTCCGGGCGGCATGCCTTCACCGAAGCTCATAGGCCGTCCCGTGGCCATCCTTGGGTGCTCCAGCTCTTGCGCTTGAAGCTGGCCGTTACGAAGAACACACGTAAACGAGACATCCTGACCAGGCTGGAAGTTCTTCCTTTGATGCTGGTGCAGGACAACCTCGCCACTATATCCTTCATCGAGCAAAGCGTCGCATTGGATGTAACCGAATCCTTTCTCTGCATTCCAGACGTTGAACCTCCCAACAAAGACTCCGAGCTCTTCTTCTCCAGGGTCGCCTGAATCCTCCACATTCGGAGGTCTGGCGGCGGACTTAGCCACAGCTGCATTGCCAGCATTTCCGTTCATCATCATTCCCATGCCAAAGCCAGGCATGAAACCACCCATTCCCATGCCCATGCCGCTCATTCCACCCATGCTGCCACCCATTGAAGTCATCATATCTTTGTTGGTATCCTCTTCAATCAAATCAAAGGCCTGCGGTTTGCTGTCATCGTTCAAGGTCACGGCAAAGTTCACACTTTGGCCCTCCCTGAAGCTGCCAACCTGCTGTGGGAATACAACAACATCGCATCCAAAAACGGAGTTCAGCTGTGGGCAATCAATCAACCCGTGCCCAAGTTCTGAGGTCACACTTTTGATGGTGCCAGAACATCGAGCGCCCTTATCTGTCAACGACTTTGTTGGTGCAAAGGTCAAGTCGGGAATGGCTTGTGTCACAAGTGCAGGGGCCAACTCTGGCTTGTCTCGAAGCAGGTCCGTGATGATGACTCCCAAGGTGCTGTCATCCAGTGCATTCAACTGGTTAAAAACAACATCCTCCATGGCACCACGGCCAATTGGAGTCTAAGCAGGGCCAAAGTGCGAGAGATTCAGCATGCTGGATGTGGGTCATAGAACCAAAAGAAGCTTGACCAAAGGAGACACAAATCGTTGGAACAAATATTTGGTTTTGCCTTGTTTTGCCATCGATTGGGGGATGCAGGGATGCCCTAACCTTAGTGGAGGAGTCCCTTGTGAGATTGATCTTCCGAACTTCCGGTCTACAATTTTACTTTACATAGTCATTGCTTGCACCTGTGCAAAGCTTGTGGTCAATCACCAAAGCCGGTTGAAGTATCAAATCAAGTAATGAAAACCAAAGATCCGAAACGTCTCTCTCAATCTCCCTCTCTGTCATTTCCTTCTCCAAAACCTGTCGTTTTCAAACATTTTCATATCCAAGTCGCTCTCGTGCCGTCCAATGCAGCAAGGATGTTTGACGATTGGCACTGCTGAGTGCAGGTGCGCTGGGTGCGCTGGGTGCGCTGGGTGCGCTGGGTGCGCTGGGTGCACTTGGCTCTGTGACCTGTTGTTCCAAATGCATGGTTTGGAAGGGTCACATCTGGGAGAAGAATGGAACAGTACAGTATACAGTCAGTCGCAACACTGTAGATATTGTGATTGGCTTGGCATTGTCCAACTCCATCCAACTCAGGGCAAGGGATTGCAACATTCCCTAACATTCCCACCTCCACATCACTGTCAGATACAACAGCAATGGGAACGTCGGCAACAGGATCGGTGCCCTGATCAGCCGGAGCGTCCTGGCAAATCTCATGTCAACAGGTTGACTCAAAATTGGAAAGGTGGCTTAGAATGACTACATGACTAAAAAAGAAGAATGAAAGCTAGTATCAAAACTCGTCAACCAATTTCAACAGCAATTTCTCTGATTTTAAGCAAAATAAACGCTCAAGACAAGAGCCTCTGCAAAATATCCTCGGCTTGTCGCCTTGATTCAAAACTTGGGGGTCACAAGTAGCAGTCACTAGAAGCTGCTGATGAGGGAAAATTTTGTGAATCAATGGTTTTGGAAATGTGAAATTCAGAAAAGCTTCTGAATTCACCCTTACACCCACAAGATTTTGACCTGGAAGCCCCAAAAAACCATGTCAAAAAAACAAACAATTATCTAATTATTATATATATATATATATATAAATTGGAGTTGCCTAATGTGCAGCCTAAAATCTAGTACCTCTGAAATTCTGAAGCAACATTGCCAAATTTCTATGGGTCCATTCATCAACTGTCCAACGCAACTTTTGAATCAACAGCTCTCTTCGGCTTAGCCAGCCGTCCTCGCCGTCAGTCTCGCTGTCAATGGCTGTTGAAGCTACACTGGGTGTTGCCGGCGCAGCCAATGCCATGAAATTAGAGTCATTGGCACAAAGTAGTCGGCTCAAAAGAAACAAAAAAACAATCATGGCTGTTGGACTTCAGCTTGTATGGCGCATCAATTAATAGTCAGCCTTTATAATTTGGTAGGCTTGCCGGTCGTGTGTATAGCATATGTATAGTTGGCACATGTTGAATCCATTGAAGACATGAGATATCTCTTGATTGTAATCAGTCATGCAATTACAAGTAAATTCTAAACAATGAACAGGTAAATGTTTTCTTGGCGGGAGGTAAGGCTCTTTTCATCCAAAAACCCATGGTATCATCACCGCTCACTTGATTTGCGAATCATCCCAAACCCTCAAGAGCTGGAACTCTCAAAACATGTAATATCCCGGGTGACCCTTGACAGTTGCTCCATGATTTGCGGAGTATAAAACCCCCATCCTCCCCAACCCAAAGAAGGTCAAACGAGCAATCTTCCCTGAGTACGCGTGAGGATTGAAAAACGGATTGAAACCCTTTTTATGATCCTTTTTGATCTACATCTCCTCACCCATCCCTATTTTTCACAATGCTCTCAAATGCCTCAATGCGTGCTGTTTAACTCTATTCAGGAGAACAAATTGACAAACCCACAACCTTCTGCATCAGCTGCACTAAAAACCTCACAGCTCGCATTTGAAGACTCTCATTTCTTTGACCTTTGAAACTCCAATCCCCACCTCGTTGTCCATCCATGATCTGCCTGGCCAAACAGCTCAGGCCAGTGGAATGTAAGATGAAGAAACATTATATACACACCGAAACATGTATGTGTAGATATGTATAAATAGACATGTGGGTATAGCATCTAGGATCTCGAAATGATATAGAATATAGTCGCAAGACCAGAATCATGCAGTAAATACTTCCATGTGAGGTATGTACAGAACTTGAAACATTACTATATCCAAACAAGTCTTTACAAACATAGGCCTGGGGCATCATATGCGTGCATGATCTCGTGCATGATCCAAAAATTCACGATGTGAATCTAAGAGCATTCCAGTACGTCTGTGGAAGTCTCTCGCAGGCCTTTGTCCTTCACAGAAACCCATTGCAATCAAAGCAAAAACTATAATTATAGAGGTTCTCTGCTTGAGTGGCATTTCTTGGCTGTGGAGAACTTGCATGAAACCTGATTTGTCAATTTGTCAAATCAATTGACATTGCTGCCAGCACTAAACACATATGATTTCTCACTCAATCGAACATATGGTAATTTATCGGGTGCTCGATCTTATGCAAACCTTGCCCACTGGCGCCCGCAAAGCAGTTTGATCACACGCTGCGCGAAAGAAAGGCCGGATAGTCAAAGCACTGCCAAGCATGCATGGTCAACTGAACTAATAATAAGTAATTATCTGCATCTATCTATACACTATAGATCACTATAGGCATCTATAGGCTATAGGTGATTGTTGGGGTGCATCTATATCTGGGCTAATCTTGCACGTTAATAAAAAACATAGGGATTTGCTTCATGGCGTGTAATACTTAGAAAGATTGAAACTGAAATAGATAGTGGGGATGTCCTCAACGAACACTAGAAGTCAGTTTGCAGATCATGTTTAGGTGATCCTGGGTGCAATGATCATCTCATTTCCGTGCCAAAGCTAACGATTGGCATTCAAAAGCATGAGGGTGCCCAAACCATGGTAATCCGAGTGTTGATTATCATGAACTATGCACAGGCAACGCAGAACCACATCATCTCATAGTCCATTTCTGCCTGGCCAATCTATTTATGCAAGCCAAATATATTTGTGACCAATGCATCCCGATATAGGTTCACAACTTTTCCTCAGCTACACATCTCTTCAATGCCATTGTGCCACTGGTGTCCAGGATTTGAAATTCAAGCTGGAAAAATTCAAACAGGAGGGGTGGCACATCCAAACAAAAATTGCCAAATTATACCACTCACATGTATCGACACGTATTCTATTTAAAATTTGTGGATAAAAAATAATCAAATATATATATATATACATGTATATAAACATATATACATATATGATATAATTATTTAACTACAAAAAATATTTAAAAAACACATTTGAATTCATATTGCATTTTGATCTTTCGATATACATCTTTAGATCTAAAGAGGAGATTGAACAAATGCCCGTGGTCATTGGAGGCCATTGGCATGTGCCTTATGAACGCAAATACGCTCTGTCGGAGATGCAAATAGATGCAGTACCGTGCAATCCTGAACTCCAGCGCGGTAGCTAAACTGCGATGTTGCACGCAGCGACGCAGTGCTTAGTATTTTGAGATCCTGCGCCCCTCAGGATCTGCGCCCCCAAAACGAAAATGCGACTGGTTACTGGTTGCAACTATGATCTCGTGCAATTTGTACGGAACAAATCCAAACTAAATGTAAGGGAATAAGCCCCCGATCATAATGAGTGACATGAAGTCCATTTCCTAATCAGGGGGTTCAATTCCTAATTTGAATCAACAGCAGCCTTGTTGATTATAAGGGATCTTTGAGGTTCTCAAAGCATGAGACTTCATACAGTGTGGAAAAACAACAAAAAAGATTACGTCAAAAGCGTGATGAAATCCTCTCGAGGGTAATTGAACTCAGGTGTAACTCATACGCACACATGCGCTTCAGACATAGATGCCATGAAACGGCGCGAAAAAGCTCTAGGAATGTCCACATCCACTGGGGATGATGACCAAGCGGTGAAACAGATCGGTCACATTGCGAATTCAGCAGTGCCAAATGGCCTAGGAGGACCCAATATGGCTCCATAATGCAGGTTGTGAATTCCTGTGAGTTGAGTAGTCGTGATATTTCAGAACCCTGGCCTAAACAACTTCCATTTTTTGGAGAATCAATTTGAAATCCATTCCCTTTTTAAAAGCTATCAAACCACGAGTTTGTTTCGTTGTTCTTTTATTTCAGCCGTCTTGGACCAAGATTGCTTTCAACTGAGGCTCCTGACGTCCATCACCTAAGCTTTGGCCTGCCACCTGTGACGATTCCAATTGATGACTGAAAAATCTCATGCCTCCAAAATCTAAACAAATGTCAACAAATGTCTTTAAATATGACTTGACTTCCTAAACCAAGTCACACAATATCAACCAGCTTCTTCAAAGTAACCGTTTGATTCCCCAAATGGAGGTCACTTAAGCCCTGAAAAGGTCACCTATGGGTCCAAACGAGGTCACTTGAAGAGCCAAGAGCCTGGAATCTATATATAAATATATATCATGTATTTTATATATATTACAAATTAATCAGCATATTATATAAATATATATATAATATGTTTTTTTCACTCAAACTGCTGCTGCTGCTCCATCGCTTGAAAGGAAACTTGCTGTTGCAGTAGATCGGACATCCTCTTCTTGGCAAGAAGGGCTCGAGCACCGCTCTGAAGAGTTCCTCATGCGGTCATAGGTGAAACCAAAGAAATTCATCCGAGGAAGGCCCAAGTCTGCGCAAAGACCTTCCTCAACACGGTGCCAGTGTTGTGGCGGAGCATGTGCCATCCCACGTTCCAATACATCTTCTTCCACTTCAGCATCCAAGCATGCCATAGAATCTGGAATCTTTGGATTGAACCACTCAATCAAGGTTCGAACACTGAAAGTATGGTCGGATCTCTCCGTGGAACTTTGCAGGGCACTCTGTTTCACAGTCAACCCTTTGCCCAAGTTTCGAATCCAACATCCATGCTAACAGAACAGCTTCGAAAGTTTCGAAACTGTTCTGGTAGCATGGATGTTAAGGCAAGGCCAGGAAGCGCCTCCATGACCCCAACAATCAAAGGAGCAAAGGGAAGGATGCCAAAGACCATTGCAAGGACAACCCAACCAACACAAAGGACAACCAGAAGCAACTGCATGATCATTTGAGCTCCTTCCAAACGTCAAGATGGCTGCATTCTCCTCTGGCTTGCGGTCTTATGTTCTACAAGAGTCAGAAGACTTCTGACTCTTGTAGAACACATTGCCTTTGCACCGCTTCCACAGCTGGCACACCAGAATTCCGGTGACCAGCACAAAGGCCGCAGAAGCCACCCCAACCAGTACTTTATCTTTGACATCAAAAGCCCCATGGAAACCAGGGAAATAGGATCTGTTGACCACCACATCTACCACACAAACGGATATCAAAAGCCAAGCTAGGCACACCAAGGCCAACACAAAGGAAAGGAAGGATCGTTGGTTTCGAGCTCCAACACAATTTCTGATCCAGTAGCAATGATGATCAAAGTCATAGAGACAATTATCGCAAATCTTTCTCCCAAGCCCGATAGAGAGATGAAGAAAGATGTACGATAATTGTGCCTATGACTTTGATCATCATTGCTACTGGATTATCGCAAATGTTGCAGTGTGAAGTGCGAGGAAACCGTCGAACCTGGCACGTAGTACACAACTTCATGTTGCGTAAGCGCTCAATCTTCTATCACCTTGTCCCAGATTCTGCCACTTTCATGTCAAGTTCCCCTGCCTCCTCATCTTCCTCCAAACATGGTATCTGTTCGATTTGTGCCTGCGTCTCCTTTTGAAACTCCTCCTGGGCCTTTAGCCTCTCTTCCGCCTTTTTTGCTGGGTCTGAGAAGCGAGGTGGCCGACAATAGGATGCATACATCTTACACAAGTCCGAGGTGGTCTTGCGTCCATCCTTGGACAAAGTCAGGGCAGGCAGGACTGATAGGCGCACCTGAAGCCCTGGTTCCGTAGTCATAGCCTGAATAAAGGCCACAAGTGCTCCAAGCAGTAGTAGCCCGGAACACACCACAACAATCATCCACCAAAAGCCTGAGATCCTCGGAAGCTCAATCAAACCAAAGATTCCAACAAAGAATGCAATCAATGGAAAGGTCACCAAGCTGGGAAAGAACCTTCCTGGGGCCAAGAAGTGTCCGAAACAGCAGAAGCGATTTTGCCCCGGCCATCCCTGCCACAACTCCATTGGCGAATCGACTTTGAGGAAAGCTCGAACCTATACCGACATCAAAGGCTTCAGGCTTGAGCCAGAATGAATATGCGGCATGAAAAACACAACTGTCGGTCCAAGCTACCAAAATGACACCATCCTGCAAAGGTTGCAGGTTGGTCTGCATTATGTCAGCAAAATGAAAACTGTTTCGAATATCCAGTGCAGTGCTGTAGTTTTATGCCTATCTCGACAAGGATTCAATTGAAACCTGATGTTGTTACAGCGATGTATTCCTATTGGAAACTTTGAGACTTTTGGCCACTTCTAGATTCTAGCCAGGCCCTCAGTGTTTGCAGGCCTCTTTAGCTGCCCAGTCTTGCGCTTGTAGGCACCTTGGGTGTGCCAGTGGAATGGGTACAATCACCACCAGGTTCTGCTCTTCGGACGATTTTAAAGGAAAAATGCTCTGACCATGGTTCTACTGGGCGTTGTTGTTGTTGTTGTTGTTGTTGTTGCTGGTGCTGGTGGTGGTGCTGGTGGTGGTGCTGGTGGTGGTGCTGGTGGTGGTGCTGGTGGTGGTGCTGGTGGTGGTGCTGGTGGTGNTGGTGGTGGTGGTGGTGGTGGTGGTGGTGGTGGTGTGTGTGTGTGTGTGTGTGTGTGTGTGTGTGTGGTGGTGTTGTTGTTGTTGTTGTTGTTGTTGTTGTTGTTGCCATTGGTGTGTTGGCCGTGGGCGACATGGTGGTATGTACGCCCTACGCCCTTCGAAGCCATGCAATTCCGCTAAATTGCTGGCAAGGAAAACATTCCAGCTGAGGTCAGCACAAATCTCTTCCCTGAAACGAACGAATCAACAAGACATCGTCTTGGCCAATACCAACACCACCAAGAACATCACATATACCGATATTCCTTTTTTTCGAGGGGGATCCCAATAAAAAAACGACACAAACCGGAGCCTGCTGAGGCGGTCATGACGCCATTCACCCGAGGAACCACGTCGTCGGGGTGGGCGGTCCACTTGAAACCTCAGGCAAAAATATGATGGGAAACCTTGGGCCGTGAGATGATGAGTTGGACAGTTGAGATATGTTTCTAGTTGAAAAAGTGTGGAGTCTATTCATAAGAATGTTCTGCAAGCTGCTGGTTTTCACCTGGAGGTGAAAGATTTCAACGCTCATGTGTACATATAGTTCCAAGTAAATTACTTCAACTGCACCTGCAGTTGAAATTTCCATGTGACCTGATGATCTTGCTATCTGTTTTGAATCATGTCCTGTTGATGTCGCGCAATAACTCACATTAACTCACCAACGTGTCGTGGCACATCATGGCACCATGTTGTAACTTCGATTGACTGCACTCAAAACCACCAGAAGCCACGGAGAATTGGAGGATGACTATTGAAAAATCATGACAAATCAACACGTTCACTCCACTGCACTCTGAATAATTTTGGACCCTCCAACTACTCCCTCCCAACAAGCTCTAACATCTTAAAAGCAAGCTCGGAAGGCCATCCAAACTGAGCAAAGTACTTCATGTAGTCACTGTCTTTGAAGACATCTTCCAAGTCACACTTTGGCACCTCAGTTAGACAACAATGGCCAAATAAAATCCGAATGAGAGAGACGGCCTCTCTCAAGCACCATCAACCCACAAGAGTAACATCAATGGTTCCTCTATGTTCCTCTGGCTACACCGCGTGAGTTCTTATATCCGAATCCGGTCCTGTACCGGACGCATCCTCTAGATTTTTTGTAGATGTCCACCACCTTTGAACACGGTTTTGCAAGAATCGCCTAGCTTCATGTGATCATGTGAGCTACCCCCCCCCAAAAAAAAAAACACGGCAATGCCCACCCTTACAGCATTCATCGGCGGGGCATGCATGGTCACAGCATCTATTGTTCATGTCAGCTGTATTAGCATGTTTCCTAGGACCACTTTAGAATTGTCCAGCCTGTGCACGTTATATTGTATCTATATAGACCAATTACATTTGTGTCATTAGTTTACAGTGGCCTGCATAACGTCCACAAAATTCTCTCATCATTGACCTACACCCGACAGAAACGTTGCTGGGACCCCGCACACGACTTCCAAAGATAGTATCTGCATCGATGTCTCAGTGTCCCAGCGAAACTCCAATTCAAGGCATGAGGAACATGAGGAACGCACGGCAGGGCTAGTTCCCAATTTTTTTTCCCTGGGGGAAACGGAAAACACCACAAATAATGAAGAAATACAAAAGTGTTTTACAACAAACTGGACCAAAAAAAACATGCCTCTTGAGACCTCGCGAACTTCGATGTCATTCAATCCTTTACGTTTTCTGGTGTCAGCGATGATGGCTCGGACCGGATTGTGCGTGCAGCATCTCCAAATATTTCAAACTCCAGTCCTTGGGTCATGAACTGACAATCAGTTCAAAGGGGCAAGGTTGTAGAGGTTGATCAAAAATGATCAATGTTGATGGTTGAATTGAAATAATGATAACAACTATACTATGTAAGTGCTCCTACTTGGACGTTTCAGTTCAACAGAAGCCCCAGTGTTTCCAGACAGAAACACTAAGAACCAAAAATCAATGATTGGGCATGGAACGTTGCTATATCATATTTTGCAAGGAAGCTACTTGGTCAATACTTGGTCTATCTTTCCAATGCCTGGATTTTTTGGGTTGCGTTTTCAATGCCGAAATGAACTGATCTTGTGAGAGTTGAACAAGATTCTCTCTACCAGTTATCCTCACCTCCAACAAAGAAAGACTGATTCTGACTTGACTGTGCGCTCTGGCATGGCTTCAATGTGCGAGGGCTTCTACTAGATAAAAAGACAAACACAACAACAATAACACCACCAGCAGCAACAACTTCAAAAAAAACATCATGCCATATCATACCCTTCCTCCTTAATGATTTCTCACTTCTTCAGGGGTCGGTCGTCTGTGATTTCAGATTCAGCAAACCTACAACCTCTCACACTCAATTGAGGAGGTAGCTGGGACAGGCTTGGTATTTGTGTCATCCTCTGCCTTTCACAGAAACAGGGCTTGAGGGATCGCGGTAGTAAGCGCGGTGGACTGCCAACATCGCTGGCATAAAGCTGGTGCGACTTGATATATTAGCCAATGTGGCGCAGCCCTAAACTCAAACGTTTCCAAACGCTAAGGTTAAGATGGATCAGTTTCCAGATGCTAAGGAAAGATATTCAAAGAAGCCTGGCAAAGGCCCATGATTTAGTTTCAGACATGTGAAACTTTGACTGTGGATTTAAGAGTCCCAATCCACAACATCTACAATATTCATGTATTATCATAATGAGATATACTGAGTGTTTGCACAAATGCCACATGTTGTCTCCATATCTGCCATCAACCCACCATCCATCCCATCCAACAGCTTCCTTGCCTCGGAATCGGAGCCTTTGTCCGAGATCCTGAGCACGAAAAAGCAAGTGCCAAGTGCGTGGTAAACTCTACAAAAAACACATCTAAACAAAGCAAAACATCTTCCTCCACTGTCATCCAATACTGTATAGAGTAGCCAAGGTTTGGATTTTAGAAGTCAAACATGTCCAGCTTGTTTTCAAATGTTTTGATATCATTTCTTGATGCTTCTTGAGCCTCTTCGCCTGGGCTGTACGTACATTATAGATACACAAACTATTCATCACTATTCCAACTGCTCACTCACCTCGGGTAACACGAGCTGTATATCAAATCACGTCAACAACAGCAAAAGCTGACATAGGATAGTACAAGAGTGATAGCTTCAGCAACCTCAGATGCAAACTCATAATTCTCCTCTGCCTTCTTTGGTGGCCTCCAGGCAATGACAATGCATTTATGTGCATCTTCTCAACATAGCCGGTGCGACTTCCCTGCTTGGGATGTTTGAACACAATCCATCTTTTGAAAATATTGCATTGCTTTGCATCACTCTTTTCCCCATCTAAGATACATGTGTCTTTGTGTCTAATGTCATGTGCATGAGCCATCAATCACAATCATGAAGTCAGCGCAAATTTGAAGAAAACTTCTTCCACACGTTGCCATGCTTATCTGCCATTAGTTAAGATTTGCTTGACTTCATCCGGTCATAGTCTCCCAATTGAGCTGAGACCATTGACAGTGGCATTTGCCGAAGCACTTGCCACCTCAGCGAAACCCGAAAGATGTTGACTTAGAGACACAGCTGGATTATATCCATTTGGCTCACGAAATCCCTCCCATTTTGCTGCGCAAAAAATGCTTCCGTCTGTTTTGCGGAATCGCTGAGGACTCTGGCGGTTCCGCCTCAGGCCTGGGGATGCGATAGAAAGCATTTTTTCCACAAGTACCTAGTATACCATTGGGGATCCATATGATTGTTGTGAATCTTCCAGTAGGTCTGGAAGCGCGACGAGTCCTATAGTGTTTGAGAACCATCTTAGCTACTCAATTTGAAATTGAGGCCATGATGCAGGGTATGACACTTGCTTGGATTCCTTTCCTCTGTGTCAAACTGAATGATAGCCTTTTCTTACTGTGGCATACTTTTTAGATCCTTTTGGAATGTTTTGAATGTTGAATCATATTTTGGGAATGAAATCTTGGCATCACATCCTCCATTGCTGAGTTCGAAGCTTAAACGAGGGTACAGGCCTTGGACTTGTAAGAAATTCGTGGAAGTTCAACGCATCTGAAAATATCTGAAAATGAAAGTCTGCTCAAAATTAAGTGGTTGCGTAAAATCAAATTGTGCATCCAACGTAACGTGCATGTCCTCCTACCTTCCATTCGGATGTGCAGGTCATGAACCAGTGAACCAGGGGCTGCACGGTCTTTTGGCTTTGGGCCTTAGGATAAAGCTTCGGAAGTAGGCATACGAGCATGGTGTCAACGTACATGTCCCTGTCGTCCTGCACTCTTGTGTGCGCTCTGCATGATGGAACCGATTTAGAGATGCACCTGTCTGCTTCAAACTGCAATGGTCCCGATGGATAATCCATGATGGGTCCACGATATATAATCCTTATGTTTCATTGAATACAAAGAGATATGAGCGGATTGGAATCACATTGCTGTTAGCGCCGCAGTGCATCAACATGACTAGGCAGGCGCTCAAAATGAAGTTGTGACTATAGCTATAGCAGGGAAATGTCTATCCAGTGCAAATGCACCTATTTGCAGAAGGATCGCAAACACAGATCCCCCACAAAAGCAAAAAAGGGTACTTCAGGTTAACTTTGCATCTCTTAGTCACTGAGGATGAGCATCTACCAGCAGCTTATACCTAGTTTTGCTTTTTTAAACATAGTTTGAGCCACGTCTTTCCGCTTTCCCTCTTAGGAAGGCTTCTTAAGGCTTGGGCTTTTGGACTGCCGGCGGCGAAGCTTCCAACTTCTCTGGCACCTGCACCAGAGATGTTATGAAAAAGTGTTTTTCTGCTTTTTTTGGGGGTAAGTCAACTATATACTTTGATATTTCCACAAATTGTTCATTGTTGCTTTGGATGAATGCATGTATATATATGTATAATATTTTATCATATATCTATGCATATATATATACAGTATAGAAATGTGAAAGGTTACATTCTTCATGGAGATGTCCTAATTTGCAGAAAATCCTATCTATGTGTATATCTATATATATATATATATTATATATAAATATGGAACTCACAGTAAACTTCAAAAACTACAAAGAACATGTCCTTATTTGAAGGACTTAGTATCCTGCACCCAGTCCACCAGCCTTTGCTCCAGCCTTTGGAACAGCTTTGGTTTTCCTGAGCACTACTAGGTCTGAATGACTAGCCGGTTCTGACAGCTTCTGGAGGTGAACATATTTATACACCGCCAACATGATTTCAACCAAAAAAACCTTTCAACAAACATGTCTCCACAAACTTGCCAAGGTGCGCTGCGGTTGGTCTGAGCGTTTGTGGCAAAGACCTGCAAGTACAGTGTATATAAATATGAATGTAAATTGATGAGCATGAATGTAATTGACTCCAACAGTTGTAGTCAAGAAATCCTTTATCTTTAGATGTCCTGGATGAATGATTTTTCGATGTTGCATTGCCAATTGTCACTTCACATGTTGCCGATGTGTTCTTGGTCTGCTTGCTTGACATGCGACTGCACCTTGCTATACATTTGGATCAGTACGACAAACGTACCGTAGAGCTGCCAATATGGATGCAAGAAGCCAGCCAGTCTGAATGTAATGTGCTTTAGTTCTCTGTGTGTGTTTATTCAATCTATTTTGAATGTTGCGCCGGGTGCAAACCAACTAAAGTCAATTTCGCAGGGTCACAAGTTGCTACGACGGACAAGTCATACCTATGACATCCTATGTTTGATACCATCCTGCCAATATCAAAAACAACCGCATTTGTAGGAGACAGAACTGGCACACCACCTGAATAACCAAATTGCTTGGGAAGGGAACTTCTTGTTCATCGAACACGTGTATCGGTATCATAGTGTGGCCACACTAAGTGAACTATAAAATAAAACAATGAAATAAGAAATAAACAAATTAAAACAATAGTTACAGCTACACAATGATGTTTCACAACACTGCAAGAAACAAATTAAACGTGGTTTTGTTTGCTTTGGTTAGTTTGGTATATCTTAGTTGTACATCTTCTGCACGGGAATGATCCACCTCAATCCCCTTCCCCTCAGTGCCTCGGTCTCAGTGCTTCTGGTGAAGCCTCACGAGACCTTCCGGAATGGTGGGAGTGGAAACCCCCTAATTCATGTGTCACCACTACATTTGAAGTAAACATTGATGCCCCATTTTAGGAAAATGTGTGGCAATACTTTTTTTTGTGCATTCTGACGTCCCTAGCACTTCCACAGCTCGCATACACACACACATACATCTTTCAGCGCTGAGAGTTTCATCTTTCCGCGCTGAGAGTTTTCAAACTGGCAGTTGTCCCAATCAAAGCCTGTAAGAATCTGTGAGATGTTCGATCAATTCAAGTCACCTTGTGGCCCCTTTTCCCATCATTTTGTTTGGAGCAAACAAAGTGCACCTCTTCCTCTCTGCAGGGCTGGGGTTGCTATGGTTGCTGCTTGGCAACGGGGCAACCTCATGACAAGGAAAGTCAGGGTCACATAAAGGGAAGCTAGTTCTTTGGTGCCTAAGGAGCACCTCCTTTGTCTTTGGTACATTTTGCTTCCCAACGAGGGTTGATCATTTGCAAAGTTCTCTTCATGGCACTCCAAACCAAACTGTACTCTACCTGGCGAACCGCAAAACCCTGAACAGCCCTCACCCCATAGAAAAGTCATCTTCCCAGACCACCTTGGCAGTTTGCCAATATGCCCTCCCAGGCCAAACACTGGCCGCCAACTTTTGTAAAGGGTCTCCCTACTGGCTCTACCGGTCGGCAACCTGGCAAAGTGCCTTGCCGGGTTATTTGGAATCAGCTGGTACCAGTTGTCAACTAATTCCTTGCCTATATACAATACATCTTCTTCACCAGTCTACTTTGCAGCAACTCTAGCCCTGCTTTTTTAGAACATCTTTTTTTGTTGTCCTTAACATTTACTGTACATGATACAGTAATGTAGTAATGATGATAGGAGAAAGGCAATAAGCCTTTTTTTTAAATGTGAATATTCCCCATGCTCACATCATGATTCTTTCGCAAAGGTCTCCGACAAATATTAGCCTCGTTGGCGCATGGCATCCAACAAACCTCCAGGACGTGCAGGCGCCTGCAGCTGCTTGGCCCGGGTCCAATGCTTGGATTTTAAGGTGGGAAAATGGTTTGCTTAAACCTCGCACCCATGAAAGGAGACGTGAGCCCCTTTTGAGTTTCCAGGAGCTGGACATCTCTGAAACAATACACCTCTGTTCAAATAGAAGCTGAACAGCTCAGCGAGGGAAGAGGGACATCCATCTATTTGAATCAACTTGGATGCCTGTCCTGAACTAAGATAGCACCAGAAAATTGATGGTTGGAAGTTGGGAGACCAGTTACTTTCCAGTAAGAAAAGAAAGCAAGCCATATTGCGTTGGGACTGTATTGATTGTTGAGGTTGTATGTCAAACTGTCGGAGTGAATGTTAGATTCAACACGGTGAAAAATATTTGTAGGCATTGGAACAATTTCCCTGGGTTGGGATGAAATACTTTTCTTTTACCTGCATCTAACACAAAATATTTTTTTGGCACCACTTTTTCCTCTCCAGACTGCCTGAGGACGTCTCAAGCCTGTCCTTCACATGAGCTACCAATTTAGAAACTTGTAACTTGGAGATGAAACACCGTTTTTAGGCTGTTGCAGCAGGATGCTGCCATTGAAACCAAAGTTTCTTAAATCATTTCAGATCACTTGCCTCAAACCCGTTGCATTTGAAGGCAATGGAACTCACTCGTTTCACGGCATACATGGCATACAATTCCTTGTTGACCAAGGACAAAGCCATTGTTGCCAATACCCACCGGCCGATGCACTATGCGTTCAAAAAGTGTTCTCGACCTTGCGAGCGAAGACTTCGCATCTTCAGCTGATACATGGCAAAAATGATGCCAGTTGGAACCAAAAGAAGAATCAGCGACACGAGTGGCAAATTCCAGTACCATCTACCGCTTGGCATTTCCTGTGTTGAGGGGGTGGACAGCTGCCATGAAATGAGGGGTGAGGATGCCTCGATTTAGACGGTATTGGACTGTAGATATGGTAGATCATGGTAGATCAATACATGAAAAATCTCATGTAGTGTATGTGACAGACACGTCTAGTCATCTCACCGCGTATGACCAAGTCTGGTCATATACTGCAAGCAAAATGACACTGAAAGCAACAAGATGCAACAACTCTTGTCTCACTTGGATGGACACATCAGTTATCAGCCCAGCATACAGTACCCTCCATTCTTCGGCGATGAGACCCAAAGGAACAACTTGTGATGCGGTTGGAAGTTGAAACGTTGTTCGCGAGGGCCCATGCAGGCTCTTTTAGCAGTGGTTCGTGAATGTCAGGAAGATCTTGGGATACATTTTAAATATGTATATGTATGCTGCATATATATAAATATACACACACATTCTTTGTAAGCTCTACTAAAATGACAGGCTGTTTATATTCTACATATGAATGCATGTGTATATATTACATATTATCTTATACCTATATATAAATGAACTGGATGGAGTGGTTACAGTAAACAAAATAAATATCCAAAGTTGCTATCTGCTTCGATATGTGTTTTCCCTGCCAAATCCCACGAGCCCACCAGTCTCCTCAGCTGGGATGGTTGGCTTGGGAGCTTCTTTGTTGTAGTTCCCATCCCAAGGACTTGGTGTTTGAAGACCGCCAAACAACGCCAAAGGAATGAAGGAGAGCATCGGAATGAAGTAACCTTGGTGAAGAGAGAAATGCCTGCATTGGTGTTGTTTAAGTGGTTGTGCAGGTTGATGTTCCGTTCATGCGTTCAAAACGTCAATTTTCTGATGTAATTGTTGGAAATCACTTGACACAACTTAATGAATGTTGGCCCACATATTTGCTTATGGAACCATGAGATTTCAGAAAGCAAACCCATGGCTGAGAAACAACAAAAAAGATCAAAGGACTGCTTGCAGCGGTGGACGAAAACATGCAGCGGTTCACTCACACGATTTCAGTTCGTCTGAGCGCGATCTACGATATCTGAAAGCGTCGATATGGTTGTCTCACTTGATGCAATTATTCGTTGGTTTTCAACAAGCGAACCTTGCCAAATTGCGGCTAAGGATCACGTCATTACTAGGCATAGCATGCCAATGCCGAACCTGACCAATGGATATGGTAAGGCCGTCTTCACTTTGCTTTTTACTTGGACACTGGGAAAGTTTCAAACCCACTGGGCACAAGAAAATCACAGGCCAACGTCAAGGGGATCCCTATACAATCCATCAGTAAGTCTATGTCAGCAATTGAAACCTCACAATAAGCACACAAATTATATACATGCTGTATTTCGACAACTCCTCCATTCCACTTGTTACACGCAGTTCTATTGCTTCAGGGGTCTGTTTCTCTATTCTTGGTGCCCTGGTGACATTCCGGCATGACATCCCAGAAAGGAATGAATGGATCCACGTGCTGAGTTGAGTGGTGCAGGAATTGGGTGTTTTTCAGGGCATACCCCCAAACGAGAAAGAACTTGTTGCATGATGCTTCTAAATCTGCATGTTCCCGCCAAACAGAAATTCCAAAAATATAGACTGCTCAATGTCAAATGAAAGCCCACTTTGATCGATCCATGCTGCAAACCTCCTGCCACTCGCATATTTTACATTATCCTGTATACTAAATACATACTTATTGGGTAAATCAATATGTTTCACAAAAACCCAAAAATCCTGAAACAAGAGCCTTTTCCTTGGGCTGGAGGCTCATCCCCAATTCCTAATGGGGAGGACTTCCTTATGTCAAATGATGCCACCCAAATATGTCGTTTTGGGCCAGACCTCTGACACAAACTCAGCCGATATTCTCCAAGCTCATCAACATCACCTGGTGCAGCCATCGGTGTGACAATTCTGAAGGCTTGGAAATGTGATTGAAACTTATATAGTTCTTTACTGTAGTAGGAATGTCAAGGGCAATCCGGTGAGATCACGTGCAAAATAATAGTGTAATGCACAACAACAACATAGTAGTAAGACTCTGAACTCAAAACCTTGAAAATGGGAATAATGGGATGAATCATGAGCTGATTCAACTGGGATATACTGAGCTATGAGATTATATCTATTACACTTCACTTCTATCTATACCTCTCCAAAATCTGACAATTTGTCCAGAAACATTTCCACTTGAAGCCACCACCACCATCACGCCGAATCACCTGTGTCCATAGCTCGGTAGTTTCCTTGTCGATCCTTGTCCGTCATGCTAACTTCTCGCATCTCCAAAAATCTACGGGGCGATTCGAAAATTTCACCTCTTGAGCCTGCGATACAGCGACACATATTCGCAAAGGTTGCCAATAATAGATTGGTTTGCTTTAGAAAATTCCCAAGTCTGCCTGGGATCTTTTTGGGTTTACCTAATGCCAAATGAATGTGGTCTAAAAATGCGGCCAAAAATACCTGGGGTGAGACTTCACCTATGGCCGATATGGGTTACATAGGGCAACCGGTATTTGCCATACCTTGAGGAATGGAACAACACTGTGTCAAATCCACATCCTGGTTATCCATGATTAAACTGACCTTTCTATCTTCCTCTATCTCCAGCGCCATCAATTCTGTCCCTCAGTTGGTAGGGAGGTCATGTTGTATCTGAAAAGAAGAAACTGGTTTTTAATGAATACATACTCACATAACTACACAGTTATACGCGGACGTTGATGAGCACTCGCTATTCAAATGAAATATCTAAAGAAGCACCAAACATATGAACTCTTCGCTTCGCACCGGATGACCCTTCAGCTGGTCATTCTTATAGATTTTGCCTGTGCCAAACTCTCCAGCGGAACAGCTGCAGCGGCGGCTGACAACTGACGTGGTGTTGACTCAAGAGCCTGGCTGAGGAACAGAGAAAAGGCCCTGTTCGCTCTCAAGAGTACAGCAGAAATTCATTGCCAGTTTGGTTTAGCGGAATGTAAGTAAACCGGACACATAAGTAAACAGGGCACACACAAACTCACAATGATGCATGACAATACTAAACTCCAAATCTGTCAGCAAGCCTCCAACACTGCTTGTTAAGTGCAGCACATTCATGCACTGCAATGGTATTTATATAACGGTATATACCTTCATTTTGACTTTCCCATCACTTAATTTGAGCACCGCAAAGGGAACGCATCCACCTGCATACAGTAGATGAAAACACTCTCCACATTGCAGTCATATGACATATGTAATTACCAACACGTATTCCACAAATCTCTCTACAGTCTTGAAAACTGTTTCAACAACGTACATCGTAAATGATTGCTTTTGAACACCCATGCGTGTATTGTGGGACCCCTAATTTCGATCCCGCGCTTCTGGCAACCATGCCTTGATATGTGGGGCTGGTGAGGAGGAGTGCGACCTTTCGGCGACACTTAAACAAATAATAATGAAACCTTGCTCTGACTTGGGTGTTATTTTCCGTTTTGTGTGCTGGCTTGTTATAAGTTATAATATGCCTCGTTGTTTGTTTCACCGAGGAATTTGAATCTGTGAAATCGGGGTTGTGGAAAACGCTACTGCACCAAAAATTAAAAATTGATAATTTGAGGTTCTGCTAGATGAAGTTGGATGCCCTGCTGTTACCTCATGCACTTGATGATCCATGTCTCACGGCCGAAAAACATGTGCCCGTGTCCGAGTGCTGAACCCCTGCGATGAGCTACTGCCATGGGAATGATTGTGGCGAGGGCCTCAAAGCAAATGCGAATGATGGATCCTATCTGCAATTGTTGATGATCACAATCAAAGGAAAAACACACACACAGTGACACACAGTACAAGAAGTCTTGTGTATAAGCAAATGTTCATTCATGGCATATCATGACATGTCTACCACATATGATTCATCTGACGTTATATGCAATATCAGTTGCATTCAATGACTATCACAATTACACATGTTGCCGCCGTGAGAGTCTTACGACCATACATACTCAATTCAGCTGTGCCTGGTGTACAGCAGCCATCCCGGACCACCAGCCCTGCACATCTGGATATCGTGAAGAGCAACAACAGCTCCATGCAACTTTGCTTCAACACAAAGTGCATTGGTACCGTAGTAGTTTAGTCACAGAAATGGAGAGTATGGGACTGGATGCCAATGAATATCGGACTCACCTAAAGTCTGGAAAATCTTTGTAACATGTAAGGTTACATAAGTATACATAGCATACATCCCTCTCTCCTAATTCTCTTATACCATCTTGACGATGAAAGCTTGTTACCAATTCCATCGCCTGGAGATGGAGCACCGTCGCCCTGCGTATTGGTTTTGGCTGGACCTTACAGGTGAAAAATTGGTCGAAGAGGATCCCTCAATTCACCCAGTTTGGGAGTGGCACAATTTGGCTGAGCTAAGGACTGCATTGAAGCCCAACCTTCACGATTTGACAAAATCCCAGTGTTGTGTGGGTGATCACCACGAATAAGTTCACCGTTAGCCACAGCCAAATAAACTCCAATCCCCTTAATAAGGACTCAGAAAGCCCAAATCTCTCATTAAGATCAGTATTTCCTACAAAACGTCTCCAACACAGGATAATACTCTCAACGATTCATATACCTTTGGAGGTCACACATCCTAGCACCAAAAAGGTCACAAGTTCACAGCCACTTGGAGTAAGTCTGGTACCCGAGCATCCTGGCAAGCGCGACACGTGGATCCCGGTTTGAAAGTCTACGGATTGAGAGTTGAGACGATGTACTGTGCACTTTTCGGGGAAAGGACATTGACTTGTCGTAGTACGACTCACCATGCTTCCCAAAGGAACTTGCAACAAAGTGGATCCTTACAGTTTGTTCAAATGAGAAACTATGAAACACATGTTTATTCATCATCAGAACCTCGGCTGATCACGTCAAGCTTTATATTGCTGGAGGTGATGTATACATACTGACACCTTGCAGATCCTTTTGCATTGCGGCAATAGTATGAGAGGAGGATGTTTGCTTTGCGAAACGCGCCGCAAGGTGGTGATGCTGGACACAACTGCTTGACCTTAAGATTGAAATATGATTGCAAAAACACGCACCCTCGCCACTCCAACTTTCTTATTTTTCTTTTTCGTTGGTAGTCTCATGCCAGAAAAGGCAATTTGTTCAATTTCAAACTGCATGCGCCATGAATGGGATGGAGCTGATAGACAAATCCCATGGCACAACTGACATGTGACACCTGCTAGGGAGCAGGGGATCATGGGACACATAGACTCACTGCTGCTTGCATTCTTCAATTTCTGCTTGTGGTGCTGCTGGGAGGTAACGCTCGTTCAGGAACTTATCCAAGCGGCCCACGGGCTTTCCAAATTCATCTTGTAAGGTCACTAAACGCTGACAAATCAGGGTGAGATAGCGACTGATGTGCTCTGGATCCAACTTGAAGACATCGTAGAAGCGGTTGCATTGATCTGGTTTCTCATTTCCAGTGACCACTGACCAAGTGATATCCTTTCCAGCTTGCCAGGATTTGGGACCCCAACCGTAGATATCCGGACGGCTGGAGACATCAAAAATATCACCATGACAAGAGACAAGCATACGATCATTGCTGCAAGAATACTTGGCCAACTGTTGCAAATCAATGGTTCCAACTTTCTGCATGTGATCTTTAGGCAATTTTGAAGCCTTTGGTATCTCTTTTGCGACCTCTTCCGACCCAAGTCCAGCTGCACCGGCAGCACTTTCTTTGATCATCTTGCGGCTCAACTTCATAAACCTCGACAAATTTAAACTTGGTTGAAACGATTTGCCCGGTGGACCTCGACCTCACTTTGACTTAAAGCCTGTCAATCCGGTCATTTTTGAACTCAGGACCCACTTTAAAGTTGTAATCTTTGTTGTCATGTTGCCCTTGCATGGAGATGTACCACACTGGTTCTCCCTATTGCTGTTTGAATTTAAAGGATTAGATTTTCCGCTTTCAAACTACCTAAACGGTAACAAACAAGAACCACGTAAAAGACATTAAAAAACTATGAACTATACTGCAATACAAAACCCATGTCCAGCATGGCAACTACCACCAGGAAACTTGAGTTTCAAGTCTCTGCGCTGTTCGTCTGTTGGATTGTTGGGCTCCTCGGGGTGCCGTGGCTCTTCTTCTGGCTGCTCTGGTTCCTTGTCATCATCCGAATCCTCAATATGGTCGAACCTGCAAGTGATTGCAGGTGCATCAAGCTTCAGAACACTCCCAGAAAATGATAGAACATGTAATTACATTGACTTTTCGAACATATGCTACACTGCACATTCATGGTAGTTCGAGGTGTCGGTGCTACAAAAAAAACAATGACATGTGAACATGTGAGATCTCTCCATGAAATTCCATTGCATGTTTGAAAAGCCACTCGTTTTCTCAACCTAGATGTGTAGGCCTGGAATAGTCATTGGCATAACGCTTGGGATCATGCTTCTTTGGCATGCAAGGCGCGGCTTCCGCTGGAGCACTTATTCTTGGCGCATCCCCAACACTCGCCCGTCGCTGACAAATTTGGCCCATGGCTAAGACACACAAAGTGTTCTTGGGACTGTGGTGGCTCTCAAGAAAAAACTTGTATTGGTACAAGTTTCCAAGTATATCTAGATATTTGTCACCATGCGCTCTTCCAGTCATCATGCATTCAATTTTGTGAGTCAATCTTGTTGAGCAGGCCGTATTCGCATGTCTGGAGATTCAATGTACAGAGTTGCAGGCAAGTGACGCCATCTATGAGAGAATTATGCAGAATTGTCATGGTCACTGCCTACCCCGAGTTCCTGTCACGTTTGTTTCTTCATGTTTTATGAGCAGTCTTCAAAGGCTACGTCGGCCATATAATGGTGATGGGGATGTTAAAGTACATCGCAAACAAATGTGCAAGGCACATAAGAAGGATGAACATCTTTCGCCTGGTTTCATGACCATCTTACACAATATATATATATATATTATTATATATTAGCATGTGATATGATCAGGCACAGCATCTTGCAATGTCTATGCTGATGGTGTTGTTCGCATTCTTCAACACCAATCTGGACAACTAATGACATTTCGATCTGTAAGAGAACCCCTGGCCCTTCTCCCGGAACGCATCTCCTCAGCACCAACCAAAGAGACATCCCTCAATGGAACACCTTGGCTCATTCAACATCACTAAACTGACTGAAGTCAACCGGCAGCACTGACCGAAAGACTGTTTGTTTTGTTGCAGTCAACCACTGGACTGTTGTGCAAAGGCGGGCACTTGGACACACTTCCATCTTCACCTGAAAACGATGACCATCAACAGCTGACACTTTGATGACTATTGTAGAATCTTTATTAGTTAAAGTTTCAGATTCCAAGCTTCAGGTATCATGTTTGACTCCTGCTTTCAACCATCATTTTACGTTCCAAAAACCACTTCAGAGTTTGAGCCTCGTGCTAAATGGGAAAGTAAACGACTCTTTGTGGTGGCATCACTGTCCCAAAAAAAATATTCAATGTCTAAGGTTCCATAGTAATCTACAAGCCGCTGAAACTGTTCATTGGCTTTCTGGAATCTGTTTGAGCTTCATCAAGAAAGATTGTATGAAATGATTTTAGTGTCTTTGGGATCGCGTGATTTTTGGAGCATTTCCTGTTGCTATCTGGCTTCCCTGCCGTTGCAGGCTTCCATGGTCACGGCTCCCTAATCATATCCTAACGGTCCTAACATATATGATCTGCTCGAGAATCACTAATGCATCTTCTCGTCCACCTCAGATCTAAGTCTCTAAGTGGTACATATTAACATATACTATATTTAAACACGATCATATACTGGCAATACATCCTGGCTACATCTCAAAACTGCAACTGGCAAGGAAACCCCTAGACTCGTATGGACACAATTCAACTCCACCTGCCTCTCCTGGCGTCTCGGCCAGGGCGGCATGCATAAGGCCGCCCTGGAAGAGGGCACAGCCTGGATCAATACAAGAACTCACTGTTTTCGGTGGACCGATATGCTCTTTACAGGAATTATTATCCTATGATTTTGGGGATTCTGAGCTAGCTTTTTAGGGTCACAATGTTCGGACGTTCGTGCCGAGTGAGGTTCCCAAAGCTTGCTCTTGCTGCGTCATGTGTATCTATGAGGTCCCCAACTGAAGAACTCTGAAGATTACTTCAAAAAGGATCATTGACATCAGTGTGCCAAGAATCTATGGCACATCAACTCCTTTTCGAGCTTGAGGAGATTGAACGATCTCTGTTCCCTTGCCCCTACATACCTACCATTCCCCAGCGAGACAGCCTGCAAGCTGCAAGCTGAAATGCTTTGTGCGCCCCCATTCGCCAGCACTACTTGATACTGCACACAGCGACAAGCAAGCTTATCAACAATCAAACTTATCATGGCTTGCGCTTCTGAAAGTTGATACCCCACAGTATATTGCCTATATTGCATCCTTTACGCCAAAACCATTGTTTGATTAAAATGCAGATCGCCAGTGAGAATCTGCATGTTCAATCATGGACGCGAATACTGGCAAATCTCCGAAAGTGACCTCACAAACGAAACAAAACCATCGCGCGGGTACAGCAACATCATTCTCCAAACAACACATGACATCAAGCCATCCGCAGAAATTTCTCGCATCATTCCATGGTTATGCTCCCTGCTCTCGTGTCATGTTGACAAACGGTCTCAAATGTTGAACAACGCTGAAATGGTCTTCAAATGACTTGCAGTAATGCTTCACTATCCCTGTGCTCAAAAAATCGCCACAATTCATCCAAGTTCTTTTCATTCCGCTGATGACTCAGAGGGCGAATCCTCCGGTTGCCTGAATTAGGCTGTCAATGGGGGGCACCGATTTCTGCGTTTGCAGCTGTGCTATTCAGGAAGTCCCCGCACGTGCGCAGTCTGGCAGTACATATTTTAAGTGTGAATTGATTATATAAACCCTGGGCTTGCTCGACTATTAAAAAAACCGTCTTTACGGAACCTCTGTTTTTTGGAGCGAACGCCTGTTTTTTGAAAATATTTGCCTTAGCCTGTCGGCTTCCTTAGCTTTGAATCTCATCCAAGGTAGTTTTAGCCCATCATAAGCACAAAAAGGAATGCATTGCGGCGCTCAATATTCATTAACTCCATACTGTTCGAAACTAGCTTGAGTAGACACATTGCCAACTTGCATGTTTTCAGAAATCAAATATCGACAAATACAGGATGCAAATAGGCATCTATAGGGCTTGTTGACAGCGTTTGCGCTCGGCTGTAGGGCATACTTGTTTGAAGAGGACAGGAGTGGGGTATAGGTCATCCCTGACAGACAAGAGACACAACAAGGCTTTGCAATGATTTAAGGTTTCGCCAGGCTGATGTTGAACGTACAAGTGCGCACAGCTATCTATAGCCAAAACAGACTTTTGTGATAACCATACTGTAACATGAACTTCGGTGGCGTTGAATTGTTTTTCATCAAATTCTTTGTCAAGTACAGGTAGAGGTCCATGTGAAGTCGCAGTTCCTGAAGAGTGCAGGGCACTTTATCTGGAATACAGAGTTGGGTGACATCATATGATGTTAAATGGGAGATGTGTACTCAAGGAAGGCTGGCCAATGTACTCCGATTGCGTGTTTTTGTTTACTCTTACCCCTCAGACCCAGAAGCTGCTGCGCTCAAAACTTACAGCGCATGTATACGATCCCATACACCCAAAAAACCTTTGACGCCATATTGTAAGCCATTCTTCCCAGCGAATAGTCCAAAACTGCAAATTGCCAGAGTCTGTTCTGGTCAAAGTCAAAAAAGGGAATTGCAACAAATTTGAACCAGTACCTCCTAACCCGGGGCTATGACTGGCGAAAAAAAACAAAATTGCAAGAGATTCAACAACCCAACGTCGACCACGATAAAATAGCATTGGTTTGTTACCGGTAAGTTGGCCCATGTCGCATTGGCACCTGGATCTAAAATTAATACAGTGAAGAGCAATCTTCGCTCATACAATCACATGAAAAATGCGCTTACAACGCATGTAGAGAAACCAATACGTTTCAAAACAGTTTCTATCAGAAACAGCATGTTGTTAAGTTTTCTGGCAGGCCAAGCTGACCAACTGACCGCACGAATGCGTAAGGGCAGCACTTACAAGTGAAATATTCCAGCAATAGGACTTTCATTTTCAGAATCTTTTGGGAAAATGCCCCCTGATATTGGAATTGCCTTTGTTACTTTGTCACACCGAAGTTGAGAGGTACGTTTTGCTTGGTCATTGTGGTCCCCTAGGTCCCATACCGTGCGTTTTTGATGTTATATAAAAATATCTATACATTGGACGCCTCGTGTACAACACACCAAATGCACAAGGCATCCTGCATAGTTGTGTAGGTGCCTATCAGCAGGCAGAAGAATTTTGTACAGCACATGCATATCAAATTGAAGCGAGATGCCGCCAAAGTTTGCAACGCGTTTTGCCTCCAAAAAAGAATCACCAAGTTGGTTGCGGGTTGCAAATGCCCACAGGCCGTTCCAAGGATCAGTAGCGTGAAACATCGTGAAACTTGCGTGAAACAAGCGTGAACGCACGTTGTTTGGCGTGAACGCCCGTTTGTTGGCGTGAACGACCGGGCCTAAAATTCCGTGTTTTTTTCCGCTGTCTATGTACCTGATTTTTTCATCGAACCGTTTTTTGCTTGAAAGCTTTCCGCCCCCTACCATTTGGATCATGTTTTGTGTGTTTGCTGACTCAAACTGTCCTTCACAAAAGATGCAACGAAGAGTTGGGAATGTAGACCCATTTCATGTAGAGGTTTTGGCCCGACAGGCCCACAGGCATTCGACTTTCAGCTGGTTGAGCTATTTGTAGAACAAGGTTTTGCCAAACTTTCCTGGGAGATGAACTGCTTGTCGCTAGGTTGGCAGGGTCCGTCCGAGTCATACACTCCACAAGAAACAAACTTGTAAATGAAAAGAAACGGATTGCAGGAAATTCAGCCAACGAACTCTGCAGGTACCATGTTTGAGAAAATTAGCGAAAAATGAACAGTACGTGTTTTGCATGGGGTCACTTTTTTTTTTACGTACGTGAAGAATCTTCAGGCCAATTATCTAGTCGGACCCGCGCGTTGGATGAGATTGCCATTGCTTCACCACACGCTCAGATGCAATTTTTTTGGTGTGGGCCTTGAACAAAAACCGCAGCAAATTATATTATGACTCCCTAGTCGGGGACTTTAATACTCAACAAATGCAAATTGGTGTGAATGATCGCAATCAAGTTGCAATGGTGCTACATAATTATATTTCCGATTCCTACACCAGCATACAAGCGCGCTCTGCCCAATGCATGGATTTGCCCTATAGCACTGGTGATTGCAGCGTTGTGTTGGCCCTGTACACCAATAGCTTGCAGGCTGGAATAAGGACACGATTTAGGCACCACACCCCTATCTGCCCTATCCACATTGGACGAGGATTGTCAAAAAGGGAACCAAGAAACAACTCATACAGTAGACGGGCTAGTTGTGGAAAGTCGAAAAGGTTGCCAAAGCCAGTGCAAAGGCATACAAAGACTATATAGGCAAGCATGTTTGATTTTCGTTTCAAAAGTGGCTTTTTTGTATGATGTTGCTATTCCCGAACTCGTAGTGTTGCACTTTGGGATTGTTTGACGCTACTACGTTAAATATTCAAAGTTTGTGCAGCACGCAGTAGGCGTCACGCGACACATGCTGATGATATATTTTTGTTCTTCTGCTTTTCTGGCCATTGATGTTGAAATATGGTGAATACATGTGAGAACCATATCCTATGCAAGTGCGCTCGGATGAGCCAAAGTCTCAACGGTTTTAGCCAAAACCTAGTATGTATACCCTTAAGGAATTTAGATATATTGCGTTGATTATGTAGATTTTTTAAGTCCCAACTCATCTATTTTTTGCCATGTTTCAGCATTTCCTACACTACACATGCGTACTTGGCATAACCATGTGTTCGCTTCTATACTCGTCCCAAGTTTGAAATGAGGGATTTCATGCTTTTCATGCTGGACGGGTTCCATTTTGCACAAATACTGAGAAGTTTCGTCTTTGTAAAAACCAGGCGAGCTACTAGGGAAAAGTGATTCAAAAACAATGCCCTGAAAGTGAAAATGGGCCTTTTGGAAAACCGTCTTTAACGGAACGCCTGTTTTTCTAACCGCCTTTGGAATTCTAGGGTAAAGGAAACATCACTATATCACTGGAAGAAAAGCCAAAAGGAAGAACAATCAGCATATTTTCAATCCGTCAAAATAACTGGGGATTGAGAGTGAGCTACAGAGTTTTCCTGAGGTCACCCCTATTGGATGCAAAGAACCAATGCCATTCTCAGCCACGTGAAGGCAAGCTGTGCCCGCTGGCACTTTTCAGCGTGACATCCAAGCAGTGGGCACCATGTGTCGGAAGCTTCAAATTGGATATATACGCAGCAAACATCGGTTGATTCGCTGATTGCTGTGGGTTGATTTTTGTTGTAAGTACCGCATGCCTACAAAATCTACAAATGTCTACAATACTACTGGATCAACTGGATGAAAAAAGAAAATATCAATTGTTCAAAACACTACTGCGAGCCGTGGATCCTAATGGTCACTTGCATCCTTCCCCACATTGGCCCCATGCCATGCCGGCATCCGTTTCATCTGTGACGATCCTGCAAGCAGCTCGTCTACAGAACGTCTGCAAAGATAATACATACAAATGTATGCTAGAGTCCTAGAGTCTTAGTTTGAGGAAGTGTCACTAACAACTGACAACCTTGAATCAACAAGATCAACACAAACAAACGTCATTTCCATCTTATCCAACCAAAAATTAGCTGTATTTGGTCGATGTGTTTCCACTGTGCGCGTGATTCTGCACTTCTTCATGTCACAAAGCCTCAGGTCCAATCCCCATAGACACCTGTCGAAGATGCTTCGGAGGAGTTCCAAAGGAGGTGCTCACCTCAAAGTTCCGAAAAAAACAGGTTCATTTTTTATAGCTTCCCGAAAAAAAGTAGTGGTGACACTTGTGGAAATTGTTTGCAACTGTACTTGGTTGTCTGCATCTAATCTATTGTACAGTTGTCTCCAACTAATCCATGTCTTGCTTGTAGGTCCTGCAGGCTATACGAAGCAACCAACTCTGACCACATGTGTCTGCAACCTACTGGTCCTGGTGAAAGTCCGCAAAAGCTGAGAACAAAGTCCATAAAACTACAATATTTGATCAAATGGTCAATGTGTCATGACAAGAATCTTACAACAGATATAGAGAGAGTGCCAATTTTTGGAACCATAAACAAATCGTGTGACGGCGCTTCCTGGGTGGACCGACCACCGATGTACTTGGACCTTGGGATGCGGAAAGGAAATTCCGGGATGAATTCCCACCCTTAATCTGCGGCATGTATGGATTGGTCATTTGACATTCGGCTTCTGTTCAGTTGGTTCAGTTGGGGTGACAAAACGATAGGTAAATGATGGTAATTGTTGGTTTGTGTTGACGGTAGTAAGTTTGACGGTAGTGAATAGCTAAACGTATGGCTAAACACACCAGCGTCTATGGGCGACATCACTCTGACAATCTCTTATCTCACAACGAGTTGATCTTACTAACTCAACCAATACGGTATATCATGCATACAAGATCATACGAGGGCAACCATGAGGTTTGGATGCTTCTGGTATATCAACCCCGCAGGGCATTTCTCTTCCGCGGTAAGGTAATTGTTTGAGGCCTCGGGTTTGGGACGCTATGACTTGACCAAACACCCTAAGTGACCTTTCATATGCCAACCTTAACTTCCAAGTCGATTTGAGGGAATTCTCATTCTCCAATTCTGAACCAACATAATCATATATCTATGTATATATATACTTCCCAAGGTCAGTCTTGTAGAATGACTAGCTATTTTATGTTCTCTGTTTCAACATAACTTCAATAGTTTACCCTCAGGTTGCACAGGATGTTTGCATATGCACTTCTACCTCAGAACGTTGAACTGCATCCTGAACCAATGGACCGCCTACAGCAACTAACCTGCTCCCAAGGGCCAGTAAGTTGAGGGATGAGCGGGCGCTTCTGTCAATCACCAGTCACCAGTTCTCAAGCAAACTTGATGAGTGAATATCAATGACTATAGGCTTATTCCTTATCAAAGCTTTCGTGCTTTGAGAGGTTAGCTCGGGTAATTGTACTTGGCAGTAGTTGAGAGGAGAATAAGAAACTCTGCTGGGTCCCTGTGCTGCGCGGCGAAGGCGAACACGCGGCTTGGAGCACCACCATCTCCTGTTGATATCACATTGCAAAAAGGCTGGCAGCATCTGTGAACATGAACGGAACAAAAAAAGATTCATGAATGGCAACAAGGTGAACTAGAGACATCTTAATATAAATTATGCATCTAAAATGTCATTGCAATGGATACTGAAATCAAAAAAATGCTATTGCCATCCTTTGTACAACTGCATAACTAAAGCAAATCTACGGCTTCACCTGTTTTTCCAGACGAGTCCTGTGCAGGTGCCATGGATGTTTCGCCTGCAGGCCTGGCACCAGCACAGATCATACCCTAGCAGCTTACATCAGCTTACCATCCCTACCCCACCCCATCTGTTATGTGCAAAACCTGAAACACTACGTTGCTTACTGCGGACAGCATGCCGTTTTTAACGACTTGTTCCTCCCGCACTGCCAAGCATGCTTTGGCATGGCAAATGTACAGGTAGCTTCTCTTCCAATGTGGCCACTGTGTGGCTTACGGCTTACAGGTAAAACAAAACAAACAACAGTGCAACACAAACTCCCATCATCTCATCACTTTGGTAAACCCAAATCACTCGCCACAAGAATGCGAAATATTGATGGGTTCATTCAAAAAGAGTTTGTCTTTGATCCTCTACATAAAGTTCAACAAACAATATTCTGTGGACTCTCGGCCAGGAAAGCTAGAATATTCTCCAGCGTCAGCTCCTGCAAATCATTGCTTGACAGCCGTGTAGACTTGAAACTGCCTGCAACTTCATTAGCAAACAATACAATGTATATATATATATATTCTGCACACTGAAATTGGATACACAATGATACACACCACAATGTAATTCAAATTCAAGTTTACATGTGACCCTCAACCTTTTGGTGGATATGTGTCATCCTTCAACTTTCCTACAGTATCTTTCCTTCACGTTATCAACAGCACTTCGTCAGTCCTGTCTCCTCAGAAGCGCTTCATGACACTTGTATGCCAAATGCGGCACGGAGACCAAGTTGCCTTGGGATCTACAGCAGGGGGTATCATCCTACCAATTGCAAACAGCTTCTGGAGCTCTCCTTCATCCAGTACCTAGTGTGAAAATCAATGGGACACATCAATATATCAA
This sequence comes from Breviolum minutum Mf 1.05b.01, assembly GCA_000507305.1. Taxonomy (NCBI): domain Eukaryota; class Dinophyceae; order Suessiales; family Symbiodiniaceae; genus Breviolum; species Breviolum minutum. The sequence goes on along the minus strand of DF239057.1, from coordinate 117,634 downwards.
CCAGGCAGTTTCTCTTGGTGGTGCTATTACTAATTATTCTTTGGAAATCATCCGCAATCTTCCGATTGGGAACCCTGGAGGGACACGTCCTCGCCACGCTTTTTTATCCAACTGCGCCATCCGCGAAATCTTCTGCGTGAGTGTTAAGACATTCCAGCAAGGCTTGCGTCACTTCACAGGCATCGGTGGCTTCCTGCCGAGAAGAAATGGTGGCACCCTATCCATATCCATCTATAAGGGACAAGCAAATAGAAAGTCATTTGGAACTGAATGAAGAGTGAGGTGAACATTCTGCATCATAGAAAATCGATCAATCGTTTGGGAAGGTGAAGCTGTTTTCGGGTGCTTCCCGGTGTGGTGAGAGACACTTCTGAGATGCGAAATGCTTCTATATTGTTAATCGTTGCACCTTCTGACAAAAGAAGAACATGATTGGATTCAATGCATTCATTACTTCCCGGGAAAAAAAGGTGTATCTATTACAGCATTTGTTGATACATCCAATACGACCTGCTGTATACGCTTAACCTGCATCCTGCCGGACATTCCCCACAAGACCGCAACACCTTGAGGTCCAAGGCAGCTCCCGTCATGGGACATCGACCGCCTGAGCGGCGATGCCATTTCTCCAACCAACGGCGACTGAAGGCAACAGGATACCCAGCTTCATGACTGGCAGGGATGTGGACAGGATCCATCATTAACCTCATTATCTGAGTCGGTAGGATCACAAACAATCTTGTGTTTGCGAAATTTGGTGATCCAGCGCAAGCAAAAGATGTTCCTCCCGAAAATGAAGGGTTGCAAGAGCACGATTGTTGAATTTTATTGGTTTGATTTTGGATTCACAAGGCAAACTTTTCTGAAATATCATCGGATTATGCTCAAACCAAAGACTCTCAAGGAGACCTAGCAAAAAAAAACAAAAAAAGGCATGGCTATCATGGTTCCACTAAAATTACACAAACCCAAACACTGCGCAAATTCAGACTGATTCCTGTTTACATTCCGTCAACTCTTTTTGGGAGAAGCCGAAGCTCTCAACAATATCAGAGTCTTAAAACAATCTACTTTATCCACAATATAACAACTATCCATTAATACATAATGTACATATAATATATCAACAACTAACACCAATAATCTCACATGAAACCCATGCTTTGACTCTGACACTGACCCTGGATCATCCGAGGAACACTCCTGATATGCCACAGCGCAAAGTGCCAGGTGCTGCCAGCAAAAGCGCTGCAGCTCCCTGCTGTTCTGGCGCATGCTGATTTCCTACGAGAGAAAGGGCTGCAGTTGGAAGTGAAAGTGATGTAAATATATGGGTGTTTCCTGAAATAACGGTACCCCAAAAAAAACAATTTTAATAGGGTCTTCCATTATATATGAACAATAAACCGATAAACCATCCATTTTAGGGTACCATTATTTTAGGAACCCCCCATATGCAAATAATATGAAGGTGAGAATTTTGGAACTTGGGGACCGGGAAAAGAAAAACTGGGATCGGGATGGCAAGAAGGATAGCTGTTTGTTGTTTGTTGTGGTTGTCGCGGTTCTGATTATTGTTCTTCTTGTTCACCCAACAATCTGTTTTTCTGACCTCCAACCCCCTCTCCAGTCACCCTTCTAACAAAGTAGTGGGAATTTTGGCCCAAAAGAAATCACAACACCTGAGCATTCGCGGCTTTTGGCAACGTGCCCAACCTCATGGTCCCTGCTACCAGTAAAGCAACGGTAACTGCAGCTGAAACATGCAGCTGTCTTGATCAAAATAGAATATGTACGGCTGAACGGCACATGTGTCATGCAAACAGTGGATAAACAATGATAAACATGCCGTGCTGAATCAGTGAAGTGCTGGACCATGTTTAAGATTTCAAGTATGCTTCCATCTTCTGTGGATGGGGGCGAAGGGGGGTGGTATAGGTATGTTAGACAACCTCGGACTTAATTCGCCCAAGGCCTTACGGGCCATCCACACCAGCCCTTCGTGGATACTCCTGCTTCCAACGGCCATGCGCTAATGGTGGTCATTTCGGCAGGCGCATCTTGCCAACTGTCCCAGCAGTCACTGCAATACCAAAGTCCTTCGAAGTATCCTTCGCCAAACCTCAACAAGCACGGTCAATGGACGATCAATTTGAGGGGACATGGTCATCCTTCGTAAAATTGTAAGGAGGGAGCACTTCTTGTGTGTATGTAGTATAATCACGTTCAAACATCTATCAGGTATGATTCCTAAACAATTGTTTAATAAATGTGTATATACCGTAAGAACAATGTCGGCCAACTGGTATTCAAGGGGCCCCGTGGCTGAAGTGAGAACCACTTCGAATTAGAATCATCGAAATACATGCAATCATATGCAATGTATGGATACAACATGACACAATACGATCTCAAAACAGTTAAAAAATCATGTGAAGAGTCTCTTTAATGCCAAAAAAGTCTATGTAACAAAGTGTATCCATGTTCATGTCCAATTGAAAAACTGCATCGTTTTCCAACGGTCAAGGCACTGACCTTCCTCACACACTGTGCCACATTCATGACATGGCCGTCCATCTTCAGGTGTTGGCAAGGGTGGCTCTAGCCTCCAGGCCACGTCCACCAAGCCAGGAACCCCATCATCTTCGTCATCACTGTCCACGTCAGTCGTGCGAAGCTCAGTGCAAGTGACATAGAAACCTGCAGACTAAAATCATCTCCAAGAATCATGCTGAATAGTTGGGGAATTGGATGAGCAAACGCTGCAAAAAATAGTGCTTGGTATTGTATTTTATCTATTGATACCATGCTAAAACATCCTATAATTCTATATCAATATAGATCTGGCCTGATGATATGGCATGAAATGGCCATTCACCGTGAACCCATTCAAAGATTACTAAACAGATCTAGGATTATCTGGAGTGTAGTTTTCCAGGGTGAGAAGCTACCAACTACCTGAAGTGACCCACATTCGAATCCAAGCACCTTTCCGCCCCAACAATAGGCGGAGTCAAGCATCACAAGAAGGTCATTTAACATAGTTTGATAGCTCTCTAGATTGGAACTCAAAAAATGCAAGAGAGGTTGAGAATAAACTTATATAAGCATCTTTGTATTATAAGACATCCTGGAATTTCATCATGAACCAACTTTCTGTCTTCCATATTCTAGCATCCTGAAATTGAAGGATTCACCATTTCACAGGGCCTTAGTTGTTTCACTCCCTAACAGCTTGCACGGGTCCTACCAACCTGCGACACCTTGGGGGGTACAAGTATTTGCCCAAGAAAAGACCCACATTCGGAAGATAGAGGGCGATACTAGTATGTATACAGGATATCAAGAAAATAATATATACAGCATTTGGATGAATTTGTGGGTGTTTAATTTAGGGACTTTTCCAAGCCATGCTAGGAGTAAGAAGCCGTTGAATCTTTGATCTCTTTTGTGAGTTTTCTAAATTCAACTCCCAGTTGCCGAGATCATAAAAAGCGTCGACGCCCTGTTGTGTAAAGGCTCCCCAGCGCTGTAGTTCGCCCGCAAAATCAAAGCTTTGATCTTCAGCGAGGCGATCCAAAACAATTTGCAGCTGTCCTTAAGTCTTAAGTGACACATGGGTCGTTGGGAACATGCGAAGGGAAATGAGATGAGATGAGTATGTGCTGTACAAGTAGAAATCTTTCTGGATTCAAAACGACAGCCACGGTCCGTCTTCATTTGGCTTGTCCTGGGACTAGGAGGGGATACATCAAACATTCATAGCCGCGGTAGACATCAACATGCCTACAACAGCCCAGCCATTAAAGGATCTCACAGCATACTAGGCAATCTATTGAATGGGAGTAAAACAGTAAATTTCGGGTGATTTAGGGATTCTCCTCAGTTCCCTACTCCACCACAAGATACATAAACCAAGGATCCACTGGTTGGAGGTGCATTGGCTGCACCAGTATTTGCTGCCAGAATTGCTAAGGCCAACATTGCCTGAAACAGGGCTCCACCCAGCTACTTCTGAAACGCAAAAAAGGCAGGGGTTTTGTCACACACAGAAATTGGTTCATCGATTCCTTTCAAAAAATCAGAATTTAGTCCGTGTTTCCCTCTATGTAAGGGTTTCCCTCAACTAAACGACGTTTAACAAATCTTGGAAAAAAAAGTACACGTGGCAACCATTGCACGGAGAGCTTACTTAGAACTCACGTTGTTTGAAAACGTAGAGAATGCAAATGATCTATACTGATATACCGTTATACCACAAGTGGATTTCTGAAAAAAAAAGGTTTCAAAACTCCGAAAGTCCAAATTATTTAAATTCCAGTCCTTGTTGATGGTGTCACCACGCTTGCTGGCACGTAAGAGCCATTCCGCCGCTAAGGGTTTCATCGAATCTGCCAGAAAAGGACTGCCATCAAAGCCCTAGATGCAAGGGCTCCACATTGCAAGTCACTGGCGAATGCATGTGAAAATACAAACGGTTGATCTTGTCAACTAATGAAAAAGGGCCTTGTATGATTGTATGCAAACAAGACTGCACATTGAACACATGCCATATTTTGCAAGCGAAAAACAAGCTCAAGGTAATCCAAGTGTACCAATTGGATCGAATTCGCATATGTAACACAAATATATAATAAATATAGAGTATTATATAGTGATGCATCATACACAGAGGGTTTTTGTCGCAAGGACAGGGTATACAAAATTGGGAGCCCAGCATTCTTGCCCATCCGCATGTAAGTAATCCAAAGCAATACCGTCATTCAGGACGTTGGCAATGGTCATGAGGGAATTGTTGAGCGTATCATGACATGAAGGACCCTATATTGATGATTTGCAAATGCTTGGGTGTTCCGGCTACCTTATTTGGCATCCGTAGGGAAAACTCGAACAAATTCCGAAAACCTGAATGAAGCTTATTGCCCCTGGCCATCCTAAAACTATGATTTTCTGTGGCCTGAGTTTGAAAGCCAAGGAGCAGCATGGACCAACAGCCAACTAAAGGTCCGACATAGCATGCGAAGAACCTTCGCAGCATCCTTGTTGCCGCTGTCCTGCTTGAAGTGCCAAAAGATCACACCAAGCAGGGCAAGTGTCAAAGGGGAATGAAACGTCAGCATCAAGAAACTGGAGCAGACTTGACACTTGGGTGACTACCATGTCTCCATCTCCATGCTGATTCAATAATATTCAATCCGCAATGGTAGATAATGGTAGCATTATATGTATAACTTGTATAACTTACAACTGTTGTCATTTAAAAACCATTCATACGTTCATATATTGTGCATATTCTTTGATATTACAGTTCAATAAAACCATGTGATATCAGAGATGAAAAAGTAGAAACAGTTTTTCCTAGCCATGACGGGACATATTTGCAAGGCTCTTTCGTTGAGGCAAGACAGGTGGTAAGGATGAATGCAAGAAAAACCGCAAGATGCTGCAACTTTTCCAAGCAAGAATCACTCCACAGTCTACCTGTTGTCTTTGACAGTTGCTTAGTATGACTTTATAGCACCATGCAACCTATGTGTATAAATATGTGATATGTGTACATACATGTTTTTCAGACATAGTATTTTCTATTATAATATGTATTCTATGATATTTGATGATCATTCAGCTCTTCACCTTCACCTTTTCCCTCATCTTCCGGCCCCCGAAAACAAAAATGCCTCGATCAACTTTCGACCAAAAGGAGCGATGAAGCGAAATCCCAGGCGCATAAAATCCATGGACCTTCAACTGCCAGGGGTTTCAACTGAAGATTCGCCTGCATTGGAACTACCATAGCCCCCTAGAAATGGTGGTTTTTCAATAAGAATCTCCGAATCTCCAGGGTTTTGTTAGGTTCTTTTGCCGTTCATTTTTGGGGGGCTGCTTTTAGGGTTGAAACCTGCGAAGGGACCATTTCTACAGGAAATTTTATTGGTATTACAGTAGGTCTGAACCAACCAAAAATGGATGAAGCAAGTCTATCCAAAGTTGAGAAAAACTGTGATTTGAATCAAAGTTTTTAAAAAAGACATCCAGAACATGTGGTCGTAGTCATCATCGTCATGTCACCACACATCATGTCACTTTACATTCAACCTGAACTAGTTTTGTACATTTCAGTATGGTATCTCTATCAAATCCTTCCAGGTCACATACATCGACTGAGTATTCGCCCTGGGCTTGTGAGATCAGCGCTGCCCACTAGACCTTGGCAAAGCTAAGCCAGTGAAGATTCAAGAAGTGTCCAACACCCAACAGCAATCGTATTGTCACCATCTCGAATGCGGGGGAGTAGGTATTCCTATGTAACAATTCAAGTTTTCAAGTGGTGATGGGTAGATGCCGGCCTTCCTCATTCCGACTCTACATATGCGTCGTGTACTGGAACAACCCGCTATGCGTAGATAGAGACCTTCCATATGAAACAGCCTACAAGGCCTTGACCACTACTCAAGAGACTGTTTCATGGCTGTCTTGGAATGAACTCCCAGGTGCCAATATAGTCATAAAGCAACCTTCAACGTTTCATGTCACCTCCGAACTATCAATGGCTCAATTGGAGGAAGCCGCTCCCCCGGGAAATCATCTATCTATCTAAAAATGACTCCTACCCTGAAAACCACAAAACTGAAAACCATTGAACATTTCAATCCATGCTCGCAGGTTTTGATGGTTTTATGATGTTTTATGAGTTTATGCACCTGTTTCTCCTTCAACTATTGTCCAAGACGCTGTATACCGCACGGATCAATGCAGACAAAACAGCTTGCCGCTGGGTCTGGTCTTCTGCCGCTTGCAGCGCCCGTCCAAGCCTCAGAAGATGGGTGGAAAAACGGAAACACTACTCAACTCATTACCCAGAGGATCCATGTATGGTAGATATTTACCTACAGTATCCTACCATTTACCAATATTTACCATATATTTACCATAAAACTCAATCATTCATGTAGGATCCATGTACCAGTCCCATGAATCCGTGGGTTACGGATCGATTTTTTTTCATCTTTCAAGACCCGCCAACTCCTGGAGTCCATCTCGTAGAAACGTATGGAAGGTATGTGTATGCATGTATGCACTATGTATTTATATTATATATATATTTTTTTTGCTTTTGCAAAATAAGCATTTTATACTGTAAATACCATTAAAATATGACATAGGTAGATCTTGGGGGGGGGGGGTGACCATATATATATATAGGTTTGTGGTATTGCAAAATGCATCTCTGTATATACATCAACTGATTCAACGGATTGTGTGATTGTAGTACATATATTGAGTTGCACCCTCCTATCCCAACTAATAGGTCCCCAAATTAACAGCACAACTTCCTGGAACTGAACACCTCTGCAGTTGTCCCATAAATCCTGACAGAGTTCCACATCGAACCCTACCTATCTGCTCGACTCTAAATCTACTTCTACAACCATGAGCACCAAAAACAGTGATTTATTCATCAACAAGACTAAGCGCTTAATACACATCATAGCAATGACGAGAGACACATCGAACTGGACATAGCTCAAGGCAATAACCTCCCGGTGACACTTGGGAAAACACGTGCCAAACCAGTTGGAAGGGCGGCTGCCATGTGAACTTCTAGTGGCAATACTGTTGGAAGAAATCCTGCACCAGTGAATAGTAGTTTATCCTACTTTTTACGGGGCTTTTTCTACATCTCAGGTGGTGCAGGATTTCTTCCCTCAACAGTATTGCACCAAACCTGAGTCAAAGGGCACTTTCGATTCATGGGGAACTGAAAGGACACTGGTTGCACCTACTAAACTGGCCGGTGGAACAACCCTAGATGAGTGACAAATGGATTCCCACTGCCGATTGTCCTACAAACAATACAGTAGTTCCTATTTCACACTTGTGTGTACCAGTGTGCCATTAATCAAAGCAGTCACAGTCATAGTTGTTTATTGTTCTTGTTGTCATGCTCGTCGTCGTCGTTCTCATCGTCATCATTCTCGTCCTCGTCGTCGTTGTTTGTACGAGTACTAATATGTTCAACTTCCAAAACCTGTTCTGGTCAGTGCAATTAACAAACAGTGCCAGCCAATACTGGAATTCAAATGCATCAACTACTTGACCGGATTCAATATATCATAATAACTATTGAACATAATATCGCAAATCTCGAAAGCCTTAAAACTATTCAACATGACCACCATTCACTGATTCAATCTGATGCACCCTCTCATTATACTTGATATGATGGTGGCTATATTGCAATCGCCTCACTGTGACCTGGCTCCCTGGTGCCTGGCAATGTGCCAGCTGTCTTGCCCGAAACTCATGCATGGGCAGCTGGTTGAAATCCAGAGAGGGCTCGGCACATTGCACCAAGGATGTGAAAACATCTGGACTCGTCAACTGCCTGCAGAATGAGATCTCCACCAGGGTGGTCATCAATGGAACCACCGACAAACTATTGTTTATAGTGTGTGTTAACAATAATGCAAGTTCGCAACTGTAACTGGTATGACAAGCTTGTTGCGTTGGAATCCATTTCAATAATTTCTGCAAGCAAGGTGCTGGGGCATGATGCACCTAAGAATAATACCGCGGAGGGAAGTTATACTTTTTAATTTTGGCTGACTACAGCGACTTATGAGAGAGGCATCTCAGAAAAGGCACAAATATGTTCTTGTTGGCAGCTGGCAGATTGAGAAAGGGGCCTAAATATGTCTAAAGTTTGTGAAACATTTGTATGGTCAAACGGTGGCATAACTATAGTAGCCACATGCCCATGTGTATCTGGAGCCCAAACCCTGGTCAATGGCAGGGTATCTCTGCCAATATGCCGTGCTAAGGTGTGCACAGCCGCATGGGCCACAATGGCAATCCAGGGGGCTTTGGTGCAGCTAGACCTTCCGCAACCAATGCCACTGCCAAAGCAACGTCACCTGTCCACACATGCTTTTACACCCCATATTACCATATTGGTTTTGGAAAGAGACAAAGAATATAACATGCATTAAAATGCAGTCTTTATGCTTGAGTGAAAATCTCGGAAGCCATGAAAGTTCAACCGTCACTCAAATCAATGAGAATTGAATGATGGGCCACCCGATGGGTGCTTGATTTGAGATGTGTTTGCAGCTAATCAGATCCGTCCTCTCGTTTTGTATGTAAGAATTGTAACAGTGGGAGAGTGCAGGCGTAGAAAGGATGAGGTAATGATCTATTGACTTCTATGATTTCTATAAAAATGGGTGATGTAAAAGTATGATAGGTGGTTGTGATTTAGTGGAATGAACAAGATGTTGACGTGATTAGTTGTGATGATTTTGTGAAAATCAATGAGGGTGTGATGGAGTCACTGTGATAATTTTGAGAAAATGGATGAGGTAAAGATATTGTAGGTTGTGATGACTTTGAGAAATGAATGAGTATTGGAAATGGTAGGTGCTTGTGATTTTGTGAAGTGAATGAGGTGATATATGGTAGTCTGCTATATTATGTTGCTTTTTTGAATAATTTTTGAGTTGTTATATTGAGCTATAATTTGAGTTTAATAGCTTCTGTGAATATACCATTTTAATATATTTCCCAAGCTATCATGAACATCTCCCAAGATTCAGCACCTTTGGTCAGCTCCAACAACTCCTGGTTGGGACGATGGGGTCAACCTACCCCTCCTAACGTCCGCCCCCCCAGAAATAGGGTTTTAATAAGGCCTTGTTAAGGGAAACCAATGGTTTATAAGCCGTTAATAAGGCCATATTTCTGGGGGGGTAGGTCCGGGGGGTAGGTTGACCAGCCATGTTGTTATTGACTAATTGACAATCAGAGTCATGGCAGTTGCACACTTATGGATTCTTGGACATCAAACTGTGGTAGAATCCTTCTCTGATATGTGATATGTGTTGATATGATCTAAGAAAACAACTTCTCGATGAAAATCCAGCAGCCATGATTGAAACGAAGAGATTCTGTTGAATCAGAACATATTCTATAATAAACTATTCAATTGATGGATATATATATATATACACAAATTTTATACATATATTTACATGAATAAACTTTATACATAATATACATTATAATCTGTTATATGTAAAAAAAATATATATATATATATATATATTTATTTATATTGTAGCAAAACGTGCGAGGCACGCTCTCATTCTTTTTTGTCCATGTGCTTTGCAAACAGCAATGGAAGCCCCCACATCTAAACTGGTCCCTTTGTCACATGCAAGCAGAAAAAAAAACAGCTCCTGCGCTCCCACACGTTCCTCACCGACACACCTGCCATGTCAAAGTTTCCGAGCAGCTTGTCATAAGGCCAGTTGCTGTGATACGGATGTTGCAATTATTTTGTGATACAAAACGATTGCAAAAATAATTAACGTTCCAGATTGATGTTCATATTTTTGTTACACCCTTCCAAATCAAAGGTGGAACATTGGTGAAAAAATTGGTCTTCTCTGACAGCAGTGCTTTAAACTAGAACTGATTGAGCCTCAGCAGCAGTGCTACTAGCGACCGCAAAGGTTGAGTGCACTCCTGCATTGTCCAATGAACCGAAGTTTCGCCATTCAATGCTACCACCAAGTTGACAGCCAGGCTCAAGCTTTGTTTCGTGGTGTTTACATGCATCTCCTCCCATTTTTGGGTGTCCTTAGGAGTGGTCACAAGGCCACGGGAGAGCAGCTCCCTTGAAGCTTTGGCAGCGATGGCATCACCCGTTTGGTCCAAGCGCCTCGACGTACCAACTTGAAAATGTAGGAACAGCATCAGCCCTTCTAGACTGGGACATTTCGTGACTTCTCCGCTTTTTTCTGGATTGCTTGCGGGATTTTATTTTCATATTTATAATTTGATGTCTATATTATTAAGGTATACTGAATAATTATATGAACATGTTGCAAATGAATACGCTAGAAATATTGCTAGAATATAAATAATTTTGAGGTGTCAAATATACATCCGTAGTACTACAGCCATCAAATGAGATAAATGATGATACACAAAAAAATCCTCCAATCATCCTACAATTCCACAAAATGATACCCCCTATACCTCCTAACATCCTTGTTGCGGCCCGTGGGCCTGAGGGTCCGTTCCAAAACGGTCTGCGCCAAGCGCTGCTGGGCGGAAGGATCCAGTTGCTGGGCAATGCCCATACACAGCCTATAGCCAAGGTAGCGAAGGTAGGTGGAACAACTGCCATGGCTGCCATGGGCTACAAGCACAATTACTTGAATTACTTGCGGATGCCAATGAAACGATAAATTGAAGTCAAAAAATCAATCTTAGAAGGCTACCGATTTTGAGACATATGACATATCCCTACAACCCTGTCACTTTCTGGGAAGCCCAAGAGACTCCACACCAATGATGCTGTCCTGCGATCAAACATCACCAAAACAAACACATCTAAATACAGAAATCATCACAAAAAACATCAAAAAACAGGCCGCGTCTGAAGTTCAAACTGAGCCTGGCCAAAAAACATACCGGATTTTGTGTGTTTTTGTTTGGCGAGGCCACAGAAACATGTGGTTCAAGAAAACGCAATCACACTGGGCAGGAATGCACGACCTTAAAGCCGCAGCAAGTTTCCAATCTAGGAATGCTTGAAATTCATGAAGCACCTGATGTGGAAAGCACAATTTCCAGCGTCCCTTGTAGCAGGGACTCTCCTCTCGCTCTAGGAGTGTCTCCCCTTGAAGGGATGCAGCTGCCAGAGTAAAGACTGTAGCGCCCAGGAAGTCTTCCTTGAGACTCAAGGCTGGAGAATCAGCTAGCATTGAACCATACAGTTGGAGATAATTGTCCAAGAGGTACAGGGCACTTAAAACATTTGAGATCGGAAAAAAATCTGACGTCATCTTTGCATGTCGTGGTTACTTAGTACTTCCTTTTTCTAAGAAGTTGCCATGACGTTGCAAATTCGCAGCCAATTTTTAGTGGCCAAGCCCTGAAGAGTTCATAGAACAAAAGCTCGGATCTTTGATGGCCACGTGGAGTTAAAAGGCTTGCTGTTCGATTGGTGGGCTTGAGCATTTTCATCAAAAGTTGTGAGGTACAGGGCACTTAAAACATTTGAGATAATCCAAGAAAAAAAGTATAGTAATGAATCATGAATCCGTGTAAGCGATGATTGTTCTGAAACATACTAACTCTGGCAGCTCTCCTGGAGATTTTGAGGGTCGAAGATCATCAAATCCCTCTAAAGCTGGCCGCGTATTGGACAATTCCAGACCAATCAACTGCATCAACAAACACTAGAACCGACATGTCAAACACGCAACTGGCGCGTTTGTCGAACTTGGAATGACCTGAAGAGATTGCCATCAGCTGCCGAGTTGCGCTGGAGCCTGCTATGTCTTGGTCTTCCTTCCACACCTGGACCACCTGTCATTGATTCATGTCCGGTTTTTAGCGGAAATCTATGGTCGTTCCGAACTTCAAACGAATGTCATTTCTTGGTTTCAACATGTTTTTAACTATCTTGTAGCACCTTACTAACTAAAGAATACCCATAAGTAGTCTATGGCCCCTATCCTAAAGCATGATTTTCTTCGCGGACCGCCTCCAGGATATGCCCCTTAACCCGAAATCACCCGATGTCAGGGAGTCGTACTTGTTGGCTGCACCAAGAATACCCATGGTGATTGTTCATTCCTTCTTGTTTGCTTTTGTTTGGAATTAGTGCAGCCGATCCGTCCAAAGAGTCACGCTTTGCAGTACCTCTCTGCAAAGCACAAAACAGTAGATAATCAGATAAACATAACTCTAAGCCTAAGAGTGTTGGGGGATAATATTGAACATGTCCAAGGTGGAACTCTTCCGTTGGGCCTCTTGTGCAGAATGATTGCCATGCAATTCCCAACAGCGCAGTAGCAAGCTCCATAGCGCCTTGGTGAAAATTCCTATACCTAAAGTCATTCTCCACAAGCCAACAAGAAGAAATTTGCAACAAGATTGAGCTCTCGCTATCTGGTCTTGTGCAAAATAAAAATGCATATATGAACTCAAAATTTATTATGACTTTTCAAGCCTAGAATGAATTCCTGGCCCGTCCAGAAGAGGCTGACGCCTTTGGGTCATGGGGGACATCCCAATGTCAACATGTCCCACCTGGAAGTCACTCATGCCTTTCCGCAGCTCCTCCATATGATCAACCAGGAGAATGGGAAACAATCATTTTTGGCGGTGAGGAAATGATGGAAATCTCCGACTCCAAAACTTCTTGCTTTTTTCGTAAAGGATTCGAATTGAAGCATCAAACCTTCAGGTTCCTCCGGATTTCCATGGATTTCCTCCGTTTTCCCTTTTCCCTTCATCCTCCTATGGCTTAGTGTGATTTGTTCAACGTTTGGTGAAAATAGTCTTCAATGTGCCAAATCAGAAACTAAATTGGACACTTAAACTACAATCAGGTTTCGTCTCCAAGAACAAGGCCAATGTAGCATTTCACGTACCAGTAAAGAGAGCATTCCACAGTCCGCGGTGAAAATCCTTTCAAGATCTTTCAAGAAACTACTAGGGCCTACGTAGGGCAAATGTTGATGAATGGATTTCCACATCTTGCTCAAACCAACTTGTTGGGTGGATGGTGTTGAGCCGTCTGCTTTCCAGCTGTGATAGCCCTAACCGCCTGGGCAGCATGCTCTTGAGCTCTGGAGGCAACGCCCCCATGCTACGGCTTTCAGAAGCATGGATCTGTGATACCGTGTGGAGATCTTGGCACAATCTATTTAACTATTTTCCAGAAATGTTAACATGGCCTTTGAAATCAAATGAAGAAAGTTCAAGCTTCTTCTTGAGGTTACATACTTGGCACATGTACAGTCGATTGCTTTCAAAGCATTCTTCTTACCAAGGCTACTACAAAAGCCGAGCACTTCCGAGCACCAACTCTAAATGTCGCACTGAATACAGGATATACGCCTTGACGAGTGTGTATCTTGCACCAGCTAAGCCAATTGTGGCTGCAGTGTGAGCTTCGCTAAGATGAATTCTGGACACGCTTTTGACAGTGACACTATGAAAAACGATCGAAATGTAAGAGAGTGACAAGAGTAAATTCAAGGCATGACCCACTTTGGATAAGTACTTGATGCATGTAGACATCAGCCGTCAACCTAATCATTTTTTTCCGCCTTAGTCTTGCCTACAGTCAAGACAAAGTCAAAGATACAAGCAAGCAGGATGATTCCCCCTTCTGCGCATTCGCGGTTCAAATGTGGAATCAAACGGATTCGTTGAATTTGCATAAAAGCCTTCAGAACCTCAGATTGCAGGGATTCGTATTTCCATCATCTTCCTGCTCCGATAGTTCTGGCGTGTTTCCGCTTTCAAACTGGAAGCTGAAGGCCTGTTGGAAAATTTCATCTTCGATGAAATGGAAAGGGCCGCATTTAAGCGACTGCTCTCAGACCCAGCCACTTTTGAAAGGATTCTGCTGCAATTCCGACGGGGAATCCGCAAGCTGGACTTCCTGTCCTTCGTTTGTTTCGATCTCCATCTTCGCCTCATTGGCTTCCATGTCTTTCGTCTCTTGGTTAGCCTCGAGCTCTTCCTGGGGCGCTTCAACGAAAACTCCAAGCCCCAAGGGTAAATCAAACTTCGATTTCATCCATCTTAGCCTGCAAATGCCTGCAGCCTGCACCCTCCAACCCAAAGAGCCAACTCCCTGCCCAGCCTCCTCCGCAAGCTCTTTCTCCAACTCTTTTGCCATGTCAACGCTCGATCGGGGAGCATCTGCCTGATCCAAAGTGATGATCTAGTTTTGAACTGCAGCACCTCTTCAACATAGTCTTGCTCAATCCTTTGCAGTTTCAAATTATGTGAATCATACACTGCTGAAACCTGGAAAGTTCCCCATGGATTTCCATAAGTCAAAACAGTTTCCCTTTTGCCCAGTTGCTTTTTTGTAGATGTTTTTCTGCGTCTTGCCCCTCACAACAAAGGATTGAGCGGTGATCCGCTTGAAGTTGAATTTGAAGTCATCTGCTTTGTGTGGCACCAAGTCAATGGCCAACAGGGTAATACACGATGTAATGAGCCGAATGTCCTTAAAAGATTTTAAAAACAACAGGTGAGACAGGTTGAGATCGGTTGAGAGCGTTGACCAGCACAATATCATTGATATCAAGGGAGACAATTGCGAACAAATCCAGGAAGCAGGTGTAAGGTGTATGTGATCCAACTACATGGTTGGTGGCGCACAATTGGCCGCGTCGTTTCGCACACATTTCGTCATTTTTTAGAATCACTAAAGTTCAAATATCTGATTACTTGCCAAAAAGGATGGGGTGAAACTGGCTGTACAAAATCGAAGGGAAGTCTGATGCGACGTTGGATGACTTCAAGTCTGCATCGAAGACAAAAACAGGATGAGGGAACAGAGATACAACAGGTCCAAAAAGATAGCTGGCAGTAGGGTTTAGCATACCACAAGCTCAAAAGCTCTCAGTTTTAGTTTTAAAGTCACACATGATGGACTTTCTGACAAGCTGGCAGGCTTTGCACTGAAACTGCTACGGAAGCACTTGGAAGTGCTACACAATGGACTGCTTCGGCACATGCTTCACACATGCCCAAACCTGTGATAACGTTCGTGTTCAAAGTATTTCCAAGTGCTACGCAATGGACTGCTTCGGTACATACTTTACCCATGTCCAAAACCTGTGAGACGTTCGTGCTGGAAGTGGCATCCAATGGACTGCTTCGGTAACGGTAAATACTGTGCCATGCCCAAATCTGTGATAACGTTCGTGTTCAAAGTGCTACGCAATGGACTGCTTCGGCAGATACTTTGCACATGTCCAAACCTGTGATAACGTTCGTGTTCAAAGTGCTACGCAATGGACCGCTTCGGTACATAGTTCATACTTTACACATGTCCAAACCTGTGATAACGATCCACACTCATTCCTGCAGAAGCTCGGAGCTCTCTTTTGATGTTGAGAAAAAAAATGCGATTCCGAAAAGGGCCGTTTTTCACCGACACGAGTCATATTGGGATGTGACAAAGTAAGAAGCATGCATGTTTTACCACGTAAAATGCTTACATTCATTTTATGTGTTAAGATGCTTGACCCTCCAAAACACCACGGCCATCTACGCGCCGTTGCAAGCCAAATAGCCACGAATATCTTTGTCCCAAGGTCAAACGATATGCAGCAGGATACAATAGTGAGACCAAGTTGACCAAGTATGGCCAACAATTAGACAATAATACAGACAAATAACATCTATACATACCACTCAGGCCCTGAGGCTCGATATCTCATCTGTGCACATTAATATACAGCGAAAACATCTGTACACCACAAGCTTTGTTCCAATGACACGTGCCACTTGGCCCCATACGTGCACAACATCCATATTAGAATTTCTCAGGGTAGTTGCAGTATGGCCCAATAGGCCATAAAGGGCAACTTAACTCTTCTTTCTATGTTTTCTTTAAATATCTGTCAGACATTTCATATATCATATTGTCATGTTACCCTCAGGCCGACCATGGCCATGTTTCATAAGTTAAGTCCGAGCTGCGAAGGCAGACATGCTGTTAATACGTCCTTGGACCCAATCGTCATCCAAACATACCAGCTCCTTTGACAAATTCAGCATACGCTCTTTCACCAAGCTTGCTGCAGGTACTTGACCTCACTTTGTGATGAAGATTGAACATCTTTTGGTTCACTGGGGAAAAATGGAAGTGGACTCAGTAGAATTTGAAACCTTTGAGTAACCATGTGATTCCGGTTGGTAGTGACCTCAAAGAGTCATTTCATTTTGACCCTGGAGGGATAGATGAACTCTCCGGGGGGGGGACCCATGTGATTGCAGCACACCAGCGGCTAAGCTCATTCCTGAGGAGCTTCTGAGTTGACATTTCATCAAATCATTTTCGTCAGAATTGGATTCAACTCACCAGAGATGAATAAAACTGCTCAACTTTAGATGATGTGATATAGTGATAGTGTAATGAATTACTGATATAGTTTGACGCGTAACAAAAAGCGGTTCTCAATACTAAATACTACCAAAAACAACCTGTGCAAACAAAGACAATGCATCCAAATTCTTCATTGTGCACACATGTCACCAAGAACAATTCTCAAGACCACTTGGCATCGGATCAGTATCTTGTGACCACAAAATAGCAGCCCAAATTAATTCGGGCACGTTGACACCACTCTGACTTCCTTTGGAAAACCCAAAGCCGAGAAGGAATTGATCATATAGTAGATATACGGTACAGTTTTTCCACTTGTTTACACTGTTCCACCTCATGTTCAGATCCCACTTTGAATGAAACTTTCTTGCCAAACCGAGGCGCCCAAGTTGAACACTGCATATTCCTGTGCACCGCCCATGGCGGTGCGATGCATCAAGGCGCCAACTGCAACGATTCCCATCATAGCCATAGCAAGGCCGATACCACCCATGACCACTGTTGAGAAGGCTGAAGCGAAAGCTTGCATGTCACCTGACGAAGATGTGCTATGTGACTATGTGCTATTCCTGTAGGAATGTTTTGTTCATCTCCTGATTCCTTTTTTTCATCCACAGTATGAGTCAATGACCAGGACCAACGGGTGCTTTTTGCAATGTACAGCACCGTCTCTGTCTCTCTCTCTCTCTCTCTGGAGGGCATGGATCCAATCCGTCTCCTAGAGACGCCCAAGCGGCCCAAGCGGAAGAAACCCTCACATTCACTGGAGAAAGCGTTAGTGTCATGTAAAAAAAAACTGTTTCTTGATTATGTTCGATGTCTCCCACAATCAACGCACACCAAAAACAATATCGTCCTATATCGTCTATGGTTGACGAATCCTTCTTGGCGAAGAAATCAAAATTAATATCAAACTCAAAAAGTGCCACTCCCCAATTTATCGCAGCCAAACAAACGGCTGAACCGCTGAACCGCCCGAATAGCCCGCCTGTAACAGTATCGACATACAAAGCCGATCCGGTGACCAAAAGCATGAGGCAAAGCGACATCCACATGTCCACAAGATTCAAGAGAGGCACTTTCCTACATGCAAATGTCAAACGCCGATCTGACAAGTATTCAGTTTGAGTTTTCAAAGGTTTGTGCAAAGTCAACATTCTAAAAACCTTAGAAGTCATCACCACCAAGTATCCATGGCCAGGAAAGCGTCTCAATCAACATGAAAAGCGAAAGGATTATGTTCACCATAATGGTCTGGACCGGTGGGAAGTCTGTAGCTAAGGCAATTGGCAAACTGAGTAATGGTCCACGAACCAACAATGGCACTCCTTGGCGGTCAACATTCAAGTCAATGTGTCATGCCGACGTTCAAGGATAACACCAAAGTCTTTACAGTGCTACAGTCTACATTTGCCCGAAGAAAAAAAACATGTTTTCAATCTGATTCTTGGACAAGGGCTTCCTAGCTGGTGCACCAACTCGCAAAAGAAAGATGTACAGAATATAGAGCCAGCAGCTAGCACCACTAAATACAAGCGTCTATTGCACGACTACGTGACTATATAATTACGTACGGCTCCCATGACAACCAAGCCAAAACAAACAAGTAGAAAACACCGATCAAACGTGACTCCACCGTGGATTAGAGCAACAGCTCCTGAAATTGACTGGTGGGGCGACCTGCGTTTCGCCATTTTCTTGTGCCTCCGTAAATGTGTCGGGAACCTGTTCAGATGTTGTATCCTTTAAAATGCCATGTGAATCCACTTGACGCAAAAAACGGAAGGTTCTTTTTGGACTTCGGCAAGGCACCATACCACCAACTATCCAGTCGAAATCGGAAGACCAAAAACCTGAAGCTCTGCACCAGGTGTCGCTTATCACCTGAGGACATTCCACCGAGAGTCGGAACTGTGGAGCCGATGGTTTTTGTCGAGTCGCCATGGATTGCGCAAAGGCCGGTTCCTAATTCTTGCGCTTACATGTAGTGCCAATGTATATTGTAATATGTATGTGAAACATAGTGAAATAATCGATGGATAGCTTTATCCATATAACATATATATCTTTATACACGTATTCTGTATATGGAGATAGATTCATACTGATAGAAAGGTGTCTAGATAGGTGCGTAGGTAAACAAATAGATAGTTATGTGATGGTATGTTTGCATAAAGACATCTGATGATATTTCCAATTCAAAAATATTCGAATTACTTTACTTCCAGTGATCCCCACCATGACATTTCAAAACAGCCACGTTAGATTTTATGTCAGCCTGATCGGGTCAGCTGAGGGTAGACATAAAACTCATCTCCTGGAATGCGTTCTGTTACTCTTCTGACATTCTTTCTCACGTATCTTTTCACATTCTTTCTGACATTCTTTCTGACATATCTTCTGACATTCTTTCTGACATATCTTCTGACATTCTTTCTGACAAATCTTCTGACATTCTTTCTGACATATCTTTTGACATTCTTTCTGGCAGATCTTCTGACATTCTTTCTGACATATCTTTTGACATTCTTTCTGGCATATCTTCTGACATTCTGTCTGACATGCTTTCTGACACGACTCTTTCTGACACATCTTCTGACATTCTTTCTGACTCTGACATATCTCCTCACATGATCGCGGTTGAGGCCCGGCGCGGAACACTGAACTCACGGGATCGCGGTCGAGGTCCGGCGCGGAACACTGAAATCACAGGATCGCGGTTGAGGTCCGGCGCGGAACACTGAACTCACACCATCGCGGTTGAGGTATGTTAAGAGGTCCGGCGCGGAACACTGAAATCACAGGATCGCGGTTGAGGTCCGGCGCGGAACACTGCACTCACAGCATCGCGGTTGAGGTCCGGCACGGAACACTGAACTCACACGATCGCGGTTGAGATCCGACACAGAACACTGACGAGGAGGAGGAAGAGGAGGAGGAAGAGGAGGAAGAGGAGGACAGAGCTCACATAAAATCTAACAACCCTCACCTGACAGGTGGGGAAAAACAAGCCAAATACAATGCCTCGTCTTGGGTTACCAGTCTTCTAGTCCAGGACCGTTTGATTTTTCCACGTGAGATTGTAAGAGTTAACGGGGCTGCCCCAACGCCAACATGGCCCCTCTTCAAGTCGTCCCAAAATATCCATCTTCTAGCAAAACTTCTTTGGAGGGATGTTGGTTTTAAGCGAGGGTATCTCGAACTATCCTTGACAACGAATAAGCCCAGTGACCTGAACTCCACACAGGCATCATGTAGGCAGCATATATGCACACGGACAGGAATCCAAAGACACCAATGACCAACAAAGTGATGCCTCCTGCCATCATAACCGCATGTCCGTTGTCACCACCTCATAGTGAATCGAATCAACAACTTTTCAAGATATTTCAAGATTAAGGTCGCTGGCATGTGAGCAAAGATCCGCAGGCACTTCTTTCACTCTCCGCTGTTTTTTTGGTTCGAAATGAAAAGTCCTACATGAGATTTGTCTTTGTCAACTTGAGATGACCAAAACAACAGATCGCAGCCGAGGCACCACAAATAACATTTGGGTACTTCAGTAGGCTCTGAAGACCATTCGGATGGGTATAGCAAGTTAAAGGTGCCATAGAAACAGTGCTCATTGTACTGAAACCAACCTGCCAGAACTGGCCCATGGTACCTGAAGCCGTACCAAATCCATTACAGAATTGATGAGACTTGTGAATATCAAACATACGGTGCGATATGTAACATCATTGATTCGTGCAGGGGTGATGGTAGTTTACCTGGGAAAAATTGTCCTTCCCTTGGTTGCACCATTGAACATGAACCATTGGTCTCTGCCAAGATTCTTACAGTCTTTGTCGGATCCCAATTCCATTTCTTTGGAAATAGTTTGGAGCCCGAGAAGCACAGGAGCAACCACCTTGTAGTTGAGTAACCCATCTGGAAAAAAAAACACTATAGCCCCTCACATGACACATGATCATCGATGGGGAGGAAGATTAAAGTAAAATATGTGTTTCAATCACCAAGCCACGCTTGCCCCAGGAAAAAGAAGCTGACACTGACAAGATAACGTACCGCAGTGTCAGAACCTGCGAAACAACTGAAGGAGTAGTTGTCGATGTCCAAGAGCAAGACCTGCAGTTTCGTTCCAACAAATCTGGCCCTTCAATGCTATTGCAACTTTAGGGAAATATGGCAAATCTACGCAAATCTCTGACAACAGCAGAACGAATCAGAACAAATTGCAAATGGCCACGTTCATATCACCAAAAATGGACAGGTTTTGCGGTGGGTTCAAAACACAAAAGACGTCCATCATGATCGGCCCATCGTCCAGGCCTGAAAAAAAGCCAAAATCCCTTGGAGACTACCTGGCCACTCCACTGTCATCATGCCAATAATCCCCACACTCTGCAAGAGACTCACAGTCATCCCAAAAGACATCCCCGTTGTGGCCATCACCTTGACAACACCGGTGCAATTGGCAATGATTCTTTTTGCATTGGAAAACACATACAAACACAAATTTTCAAATAACAACATGAAAAAAAACAGCTTATAGTCAAAGATGATAATCTATACACATGTATATGAAGAACACATTGCGTGTCACATGTATATGTAAATACTCAGTACATAATTTTCACTATAATATATTATATATATGTTTGTATTTGTATCATGTTGCTCCTGTGTTTGAAATTGTTAAGGGAGCTTTATGATCTCTAAAAACAGTTGCTGAATCTTGACCCAAGGCACTGAAGCTTTGGCGGTGACTTGGCTAGTAAGCAGGTAGTACGCCAAGGTGAGAAATCCAAAAATAGCCACAACACCTCAAAGGTGGAGATGCAGCTATTTATGTGAAGCGGGGTTTCTGGGACATCCTTGGGACCGAAAAACACCAATCCAAACAAATACCTGAAACAAAAATACATCAATTCTCTTTGTGGGGAAGAAACATTTGGGGTGCGGTCAGGCGTCGCCACTAGAATTCATCCGAAGAAAATGGAATCTGAATGAATCTGAGGAAAGTAAATCAATATAATTATAACTCTGCAATCAGAATCAAAACTTGTCCAAGCCACTGCAAATCCAAAGCAGAATGCTCATAAAGGTACACTCCTCACATGTCGTTCCACTCCATGTCTGGCCTGCTGGGCATTCTGCACAGGGAATGCCATCCAACCCACCTCCACATGTTTGTGGCTTGCCACCAGGACATTGGATTTTGTTGCGACACTTGTAGACCTTCAAGGGTTCCCGTTCTGTACTGTAGTAGCCCTCAACAATGACAGGAACAAAATCTGGACCATTTGGTGCTGTTCCATCCTTCAGGCCCTGCTCACTGGATGAGAATGGACAGGTCAGACCTTCTTCTCCGCAACTGATGCACCTTGACATATTGCCTGCATCGCCAATGTTGATAGTCCCTGGTATACAGCCACAATCATCAGCTTTGGGTCGTCCATC
This sequence comes from Breviolum minutum Mf 1.05b.01, assembly GCA_000507305.1. NCBI lineage: Eukaryota > Dinophyceae > Suessiales > Symbiodiniaceae > Breviolum > Breviolum minutum. The sequence goes on along the minus strand of DF239057.1, from coordinate 95,238 downwards.
ACCCAAGGTTGTAGTACCAGCCACGCATGGGATGCACTGTTTCTGACCTTTGCGATCTTGGTATTCTCCAATGACGCAGCGGCGGCACGCCGTTTGTCCAGGCAAATCCTGACCGTATTTGCAAACGGGATCAAAATGAATTTGTTTTTTTGAAAAGATATTTTCTTGTTCTTGCCTTTCGTCTTTTTAAAATCTATATATTTGTATCTATTTTTGCCTTGAATGCCTGTTTTGTTCACAATGTTCCTTGAAAGTTCTCCTGGTTCTGCATGTTCCGTTTGCTCCTTGCCTTTTTTCATCCTTTTTCCTTGATTCTCAGCGTTCTTGATTGATTTTTGTAGCATGATTTTTGTTGTGCAAAGATCCTTGCCTTCTCTTTGGCTTCGATCTAGTTTTAATATGTTTAATCGGGTTTCTGTATTAGATCACAAGCGTATCTTTGCTAACTTCCTTCCATTTTTTTCGCTGCCTGCTTTCGCGACGTCCTCTTGTTCTCCCATTGTTTGTTTGATTATCTTGCCGATGCAGTATTGAAGTGCTGCATCGCCCCTCCATCTGCACGACCACAGCTTTTGAATATGCGTCTGTATTGTGATAATTTCTTGTTGTTGAGTCGTTGTTGTCGTTGTCGTTGTCGTTGTCGCTGTCGCTGTCGCTGCCGCTGTCGCTGTCGCTTTCGCTGTGGTTGTTGTTGTTGTTGTTGTTGTTGTTGTTGTTGTTGTTGTTGTCGTTGTCGTTGCTGTTGCTGTTGCTGTTGCTGTTGCTGTTGTTGTTGTTGTTGTTGCTGTTGTTGTTGTTGTTGCTGTTGTTGTTGTTGTTGTTGTTGTTGTTGATGTTGTTGGTGGTGCTGGTGCTGGTGCTGGTGCTGGTGCTGGTGCTGGTGCTGGTGCTGGTGCTGGTGGTGCTGGTGGACGTGGTCGTGGTGGTGGTTTTGCTATGTGTATTAAAATTCTATGGTTTTTGTGCGTGTTATCGTGATTATGTGTAACTTGCATTTCTCTTGGCATACTTGTGATTTTGCTATATATTGGAGTTTGTTATAGTCTATAGTTGTTCTTTGGTGTTTTTGTTTTTGTTGTTGCTGATTGCTGTTCTATGCTGTTTTGTTGTTTTGTGTTCATGTTTGTCTTCTTGTTGGTGGTTTATGTTTTTCCTTTTGATTCTGCTGTCTTCGTCAACTATGATGATTCGTGCCCAAAAAAACTGAGAAAATAAATAACCAACAAGATATTCTACCCCAGCATCGCCGAAGGTAGAATAAGCAATGAAAACCATAGTGGCCAGAAACCAAAATTCACAAAAACCAAACACGCCGTAGTACAGTACCACACAAGCGAAAAACGTCACAAAAGGCAAACGAGACGAGAAAGAACAAAAGCCAAACAAGGCGCAAAAACCATGAAAGCTGGAGAACCAACATAGCCATAACATGCCATAAAACCCTCCAGTGGCCAAAAACTAAAAACACAAACATCAACACATCATGGGGGGTGAAATAACCGGGGGTGGGTTGGGCCGGGTGTTTAGCAGTACAAGCCTGCCGGCCAACCCCTTCTACAAACTGATCTTCTACAAAAGTCATTGGTCAGCCTCTTGGGACCCAAAATCCATTCCAAAATCAATTTGTAGAGAATTGCGTGGTTACACAAAATCAACTTGTAGAGAATTCATGAGAATTCTATGTTTCCTCTTTCGGGACAGTTTCTGCGCTTCAACTTTCTTAAGCCTAATCCTACGTGACGTTTTGGCAATCATGAATCCAGGCTGAAATATGAAGTATATCCTTAATTAGTGTGCAAAATCCAAAATATGAAAATTAACAAAATATATTCAGCTTCTCTTGTTCTTCCTGCAAATATGGCGGTTCATATCTTCTAGATTCTACGAAATGGTTTTGGCCTTTTTCTTCCAAAACTATGAAACCACTACAAATTGACTGGCCTGACGCTGAAAACCATTGTTTTCTACAAAGCATAAGGCTTCAGTACAAAACACGCGTTTGCACCTCCATACTTGTAGGGAAAAACTGGCTTGTATGGGGCCTAAGCCACCCCTGTTTCGGAGAGGAAATTTCAAGGGGGATAACATCCTTCAAAAAACTTCACCCTCCTTCGCACTCGGGGTGTGTTTCCTGTGCTGCGTGTTTATTTGCTTGCTTGTTTGGTGCGAGGTGCAAGTGTAAGTGTGTGTGTGTGTGTGTTTGTTTTTGTCGGTCGTGTGGTCGTGCCGCAGGGTGGAGTAAACAATTCAAGAGACACCAAAGAAATAGGCAAGCATGATTGCGGCATGCATTGCATGAGTGACCTTGGTTGTTTGGCAGTTTCACTTAGCAAAATATGCAAACAGCACCTTCCTCCCTTTGCTGACCTAGGCTGATCTCCTCTACCACCCGGGTTTCCCCATGGCCTGATATTCGCCATTTAAACATGGATCACATTTCAATGCTGCTCCGGAGGGTTGGGCTGTTCCAGGTGGGCACGGACTACAAATGTGAGTCTCCCCATCTCCATCTGTCAACTTTTCAGAATACCTCAGGTCAGTCAAAACGGCTGGATCAAAGGCTTGGATTGATTTGAGTTTCGTCTTTTCATATGCAAAATACCCTGGGAATGTTCATTGTATTCTTATTCGATTGTTTCACCGAGGTACGTCCCGGATGAACAGGCACGACATTCCAAAAAGCTCTTGTCTGCGCGGTCTGTCACAAACTGCTCGGTCAAGGTATTGTATAGACCGAATTGGGGAAAGCACTTGGTGGTATCTGGCAACCAATCCGTCCAAATGGTGGCATGGTTTTGGACCCAACGGCAAGCAACTGCGGCACTGTCATCACCCGTCTCGATTTGGTCCAATAACATCTTGTCCACCTCCTTGATGCTAATATCCCAGTTTTCCAGGAAATTCTTCGCATTTGGAGCCAAAGCCTGCAAATCTCCACTCACAGCAATGTCAATGGAGCTTGTGGTACTGGCTGTCCGTTTATCTCCCGAGAGCCAGGCTTGACGATCATAAGGTGGAAACATCACTTCCAATGGATCCAAGCTGAGAAATGTGGGATCAGGAATCCACCAATAGAACATGCTCTTGTATTGCGGTGGCAACTCAGTGAAGGCGGTATAATCAATGGCGGTGGTGGATGCCATTGGGATGTTGAAAGCTGTGACCTTTTGCATGGTCCCTTCCATATCCCAGCCATTTCCCCCGGTGATGTACACGAAGCAGCTCGATGGTGTGCTGCGACAAGATGGAGGATACCAAAAGTACTCATCGAAACATTTGCCTCTGTATTCCTGCAAGAAGTCAAAATGCACGGACATTTTAAAAACAAAGCCCCGAATCATTCGAAAAATTGCATGTGTCCAAACCAAAGAGTGTAGCAATGTGCGTGTTTTAGATTGCTTTCTTTTGAGCTTTTGGTACTTAATCAGAATAGTCCGACTAGTCACAAATGGATTTCATGTCAAAGCCAACCATGCCCTTCCATACCGATCCTCACCATCAACCTCAACACCTCCGGAGTCACCAGTTTGCTCGAGGTAGAACTTTATCACAGAACTGATCATCAAACGAGTTTGGTTGCACCGCATAAGCCTGGAGGTATTCACCGCCAAGGGGGAATCAAAGTATTTGGCAGCATCATGCCAGGAAATGTTGTAGCCCCTGTAGTAGTCCAGATTGAGACCTTCAGCTTCCCAAGCAGCATCACGAATGGTCTTGCTAAAGAAGTAGGAGGCTTTGCCACTGTATCCCATATCACCTGCCTTGATGGGTGCCAAGGAAGGGTACAGCTCTTGAATCTCTTTCCACTCCGCTGCATATCCGTCAGTCCAACATTCAAGGACGACATGGGCCGAAGTGACCGTGGCTTTTTCACAGCCTCGATCTCCGATTTTTGTTGGAGTGACGCACCCCGTGATCGCATAGAATGCATCCACTGTGGCTGTGCCAGTTCCGATAGTTGTGACATTGAAACCTGCGGCAAAAGATGGTCAAAATGGAGGTGAACAAGCATGGCATGTCCGTTGCACCAACGCTTTGGAAGGGAATGTGTGAAATTGGTGGGGAGGCTCATTTCATTTCATTTCGATCTCTAGATAGAACCGGAATGAACCGGAACCGTAGTTTCATATGGAATCCACTCAAAAAGCTTGAACCCAAGTATGCCAAAAAAAGGCACGCCCACGACAAAAAAAACACAATCACCAAAAAGCAACACCCACAAAACAACAACAACAACAACAGCAACAACAACAACAACAACAACAACAACGACAACGACAACGACAACGACAACAACGACAACAAGAACGACCACCACCAGGACGACGACAATGACAATGACGACATACATGCATACACAATTACAAACACAGATAACACAAACTTCTAACAACGAACAACAGCAGCAGCAGCAACAACAACAACAACAACCACAACAACAACAACAACAACAACAACAACAACAACAACAACATCAAGAAGAAGAAGAAGAAGAAGAAGCTAAACACTGCAAGATACCTGAGCACCTTGGAAACATCAGGAAACGTCCCTTTCAAGTGGTGTTGGTGTTGGGTACAAAACCCGTGCAAAATAAACCGGCACCCCAACCAACGCCCGCATTTTTAAAGTGTGTCGGGTTTCCTGACAAAGGCTTAGGCCACCAAGCAGCCGATCTTCTCTGAAAGAATGATCGCGGCCACTTCATGGACAACAGAGGCTGCAGCCCAACCTCAGACTGCAATGTATGCTACTGGCGTACGTCTGAGCTGGAGGTGAAGCACCCGTCTAGGTTTGGTAAGATCCTATAGAATAGATACTTGGTGACTTGGTGTCCAATGTTTCTTTGTCTTGTTCAATTTTCTCCTGAGCAAGTGTTTTGTGCCAGAAAACAGATGTGGCCAACTGAACAAGTCTTGATTGAAGGACTGGGGCCTGAGATCTTTTGGAGTCCCTGATTTGTTTCAATAATTTCGATTCGTTGTTTGAATCTTTCTATGCTGAATTTTGTCCGCACCTGAAGCTGTGATCCCCAAAACACACCACATCAAGGGCAAGCGACCATTAAGCCACATTCCCAACGGATATGACTCCCGTGTGATGGGATTTTCAAGGTTTCGGCGGTTTGCTGGCGGAATGGCGTCGGACAGGCATGATGCCTGCACCCTGATCAGGAGCAAGCTGAGGAGTTTGAGCTTCATGGTTGAATCAACGGGAAGCCTATGCCATACGCGTTCCAACTACGATGGTGACCTTGAGCCCGTACACTGCAACGCAATGACCAAAATGTAGCCAGGAAGGGCAAACAGGTCTGTTTTCTTGCTCCTGTACACAACATGTACAAAACATGGCACGTCCAAGCATCATGCGGCAAATTCAACTCGAGCGTTTTTCAAAAGCCAAGCACAACCTGAGTTCCAAGACTTTCTGGCACAAGTCGCAAAGGATGATCAGGTGGCAGCTCCTCTCCTTCCAAACCCTGGGCCAGCGACCGGGTCACCATGAAATAACGGGCCCGGGCTTGCAGAAATTATACAAATCCTTGATTGGCATTAGGGTGCTCAACCATAGAAAAGCAAAGAAAAGCTGCTGAGCTAGTTGGTATTCATTTCCTATTCGGATTGTTAGGATGATTTCATGAGTGTGCACGTCCGAATCGTCCGAAAAAGCATCTCAGCGATCTCCTTCCACCGGAACCCGTCCGAACAGCCACACGGACTGGGCCTCATAGACATCCAAGCCGGCGCGGAAACGCCCTTCGGTCAACATCTCTGTCATGGTAGCTTGATCAATGATGGCACCTAGCCAGCGGGCAAAGGTTGAGTTTTGTGTTCGGTAGTTTCGTGTTTCCACTGCTTCATTCCATGATTGCTACTCCACTGCACCAGTCACTCAGTCTTACAGCTTTGACTTCAATCAGATCAGTTTTGAAACATTTCAGTCAGTGGGTGTTTTGAACACCCGGGATACAAATCCACATAAGCTCCTAGTACACATGACCCTTTTGATTTTTGGGCAACCCAAAAAGTCCAAATGCTGCAAGTGACACGGACTCATATGACGAACCATGCTAAACCCTCAGATTTTGAAGCCTGCAGTATCCCCATTTGAAGGGGACATAAGATTATCGTAAAACAAAACAAGACGATGTGACCTCTTGCGCAATTGATCAGAATGGAATCAGGCCGTAGAAGCTTGAGCATCCTGATGGGCCGAGCATGATCAGCCTGACCCACCCATTTCACTCATCCACTCAAAAACTCACCCTGTTATGTGATAGTCTGACATGTAACGTTTGTGCTTAATGATCCAACTTCTTCCGTGGTCAGAAAAGATCTTTGTGCGCCTGATTGGGGGTCACCAAGGCGGGTGGCTTTCAGACATTCAAAAGGAAGCAATTCAAAATAGAAATGGTCACTGTGAAGAACCTTGACAGTTACCATTTTCTTTCTCATTTAATTTATGTCATCTATAACAAATACAGTACTGGCCAAGTATATCCTAGCATGGCACAATACTGGCATATAAAATCAGCAGTGCAATCTAGCACCGTGACGCAAACTATGTTTCTTGTTGTTTCTATCGCCGCCTTCTGTTCACCATGCCCTTTGTAGACGGCGTAAGGTTGCAAGCAATTATGATAACGTCCTCAAAGTCAGGACTGGCAAAGAAAAAAACCGCTTGCTTGCAATTGACTGTAGCAGTGTGAACCAATTTTCAGCCTTGAAGGCATAAGGAAAATACATGAACCAGAATTCAAGTCTCTTTTCTGAAAAATCCCCGGTCATAATTGGTGAAATGAAAAATCCTCGCTAGCACCCCGTAGCAAACCTTTTCAAAACGCCATAACTCTGAGCTACTCACGGAGTGCAAAAAAATGGTCGCGAGGGACTGGACATATTCACCACCTGGAGCAGAAGCATAGCAAACCACTATGGGCTGGTAATTGAAGACCAAGACCAACAAAGAAAAAGAATGAAAAAGATATGGTGGGCTTGGTTGTGATAAGTAATGGTTTGTCCGCCATTGGAGATCTTTCAGTTTCTCAGAAACTTCCAGCAAACTTGGGCCTGCCTATTGCAACAAACCTCTCGTTTCTGATTGGATCCTTAGCATAACACGGGACGCGTGAAACGCACCCTCCCACGAGATAGTTATCTTACTTCATGAGTAGCACAGTTTGCAAGCTAAGACTATATATAGCAGCTTTTGAAGCAAAAAAACGCGTCAACATTGTACTGTAGTGGACAATGAGAACCAGCCCGATACCTTCAATTCAAAACACATCAAAACACAAGCGCAAACACGTAGGTGCAGCACTGCATGCCGCTATCGACACAAAGTGTGTGAGTGTGTGCGCTGCTCATTGCAAAATCGTATGTGAGGGAAATACACCACGACACCAAAAACACCTTTCGGTGGAAGGGGGAGACAGAGAGAGAGAGAGAGAAAGAAAAAAAAAAAAAAAAACAATAGAGAGACCTATAGTCCAATACCTACTGCAACTGTACACAAAAAGATGTCGTACTGTAGGTGCACTGATTCCTGTCTCATACTTCAGAATAAAGACTCCCACCATGTCGTTGGCCTTTGTGCTGCAACAAACCTATTTTTGAGAAGCATATGTACATGAAAACAGTGCAATCATGAGTTTGATAATGATATATTACGTACAGTCTTGAATCTTAATCATTAGTATTTGATCTGCATTTGCACCTAATTCAAAAATATGCCCATATTAATTCATATTCTTCATCATCTTTCTGCCTCCTAGGCTGCCTTTCCTCACAACTCACACGGTCGAAAATCACTGAGCCAAAGCATCAAAACCAATGATTTTAGAAACTCGAAATGCCTGCGCAGCGTGGCTGCGTGGCTCAGCTCGGGATCGTCACAAGATGGAAGTAAAAACGACTGAAGTTTTCTAGGGGTATAGGGAGGACCTTCCTCCCTCAAAACAGCTTCTTTCCTCGTGTTTTGTGACCCTACATCAACCGTACGCTTAACCATGGCTAAGCATATTTGCTTGGAGGTTAGTCACCAAATGTTTGCAACTGTTTCAATCAGGTGAAATGGGGCTGCAAACGGCAAACAATTTAGTGGATTCGATAAATGCATCACGTCTATAATATAATGGATGATAATCACACCTAGAGAACCTCCAGCCATGTATATATATATATATACAGATACACATGTAACATGATTGTGATATTTCAACTATATACCATATACCGTTACCCCGTAATAACCATGATGACGGGAATCAAACTGTAAACCCAAGCCAACAATACGCAGGAAATCAACCAAGGTCCCATCTCCAACATGGAAATTCAATCAATGAAATGACATCAAAACCAACTGAAGAAAAATCTGACACCCAAGCCTTTGCAATCATGATGAAGCAACCGATCATACGACCCATGATCATGAATGGAGCACCTTGCTGATCTCTGCAACCCGCAAGCCAATCTCTCCAGTGCCGATAATCCTCCATTCCATCGGAATCATTTCAGCTGCATAAATCACATAAACGCAAACACAGAAATGCACAACTGAAATCTTTTTGCAACAAACATACTTCGATCATGTTTGATCGCCTTTTTGATATGAAACTCTCAATGCTTTGGAGTCCAGTCCCGAAGCGCCGACCACAGAGTTCATTACCAGGAGGCCAAGTCCACTTGCCACTGCGCACATGCCTAAGCACAACATATTGCCAAGTAAATAAATTGTGACCTGGAGAATCCACAAATCCCCAATTTGGACAAGTAACGGCAAGTAAAAGTTCTACAAATTTCTTACACCATCCAAAAACCGGAAAACAAAACTCAGGAACTACAAGTGAAAGAATGCTTAAACGACAACTGTTCTCTGTTCCTACGGGTTCCCATGACGAAGCTCACGAAAAGACTTGCCAAATGGTTTAAAATCCTCAATTCAAATGGCTTCAATGCTTCAAGACATCCTGGCATTTCAACAGAAAGCCTTTCCTTCCGCTAGGTGTCAGGGCTGATGAGCCATGGGAATGTGACGCAAAAGGGAGAAAATCAAACCAAAGCACAGTTCGGCAGCCTGGGATGAGATGGGTGGCGAGCTTTGCAACTGGGGACTGGGACTTGGAATTCACCACTTTAGGAAGTACTTACTTGTCCCTGTTGCCGTTTTCCTCTGTACTTCACACACACACACATCATCTTTGCCATTGAATCTTGCTCATTCTGCGTCTGCATGTAAAATCTGGGTGAGACTGTGAGTCTGCAAGAGGCAATGGCGATACATAGGTAGACTTGCCGCGTGAGACAAGGATGCATTGAAGGTATCACTCTGATATGCCTTGTTAAGATTCTGCAAGTCGAATTCCAAATTCCAGTGGTTCTAGTATATACATTGACCTTACCCTGGGTACCTTAATGTGGCATTGCGAAGGCATCACTATATGAATCCTTTTTCTGATACAAAGGACATCACCTGCATCATAGGGCAGCATGACTTCAATTGTCCATGGCATGCATGGAAAAAACAAATTCAAGTGGCATTTGTACTACCAATGCCTTTGTACTTTGTACAGCTGCAGTTTCCAAGTTCTTCCCTGAACTAAAATTCATGAAGATTTCTGTTGCCAGCTGCAGAAAGGCAACCCACAGGAACCGATATCCGATATATCAGTCTCTAAGGTCGCCACACCGTCAGTGGAGTATCCAGGCACATTGGCCACAGCAACCTGTGCTCATCTGCTTTGGCAATGAGCACGTGGGATGACATGGAATGACATGGGACGACGACAATCACTCCAGGTAGGTTCTGTTTTTGTAGCCTTTCTCAGCCCCGGACACCTCTCCTCTTGCAAGCCTCCAAATCCACATGGTCATAACCTGCAGCAAACAGCTGCAAAAAGGAAGTTTGGGGAAAGGTGAAGGTCTCAACCAACAAATGGCCCCAAATTCCCAACTTCCCAAAACACGCAGGTGGTTTTGGTATACACCAATAAAAACAGATCTTTTCTGGAAATGTGTCTGTCCTGAATGTTTGAGTGCCAAAAACTAATCTAAACAAATGCTCCTTTTTGTGATGGTGGCTGTTTTGAATACTTTTCCTGTGACCCTCCCAGCTAGAACCTGTGAAGGCTACAGCCACCAAGCGCAAGCGAGGTAGGGTTGCTAACAAGGCATCATCCACTCGCCTGGATGTCGTCAACTAAAATGTCACCTTCAAATGGACATGGTGACATGGTCATGTCTCATATGCATCATCACTGCACTGTGTTTTCATGTTGGACTCTGTGAGATGGTTGACTTCTTTCACAAGTTGTAGAAAGAAGTTGAAATACATGTGTTCCTTGAACAAATATTATTGATAGGGCATGGGGTTCGATGATCCACTGATACTTCACTCAAGCAGCTGCACAATGCTGCACATCATGATGGGCAAACTTGGCAGAGAGGTACTATAGAGTCAACTGTGGTCACTGCCCCACAGCGACATAGCTGGCCAATACCATCAATCATTCCTTATTGGGCATGTTCCATACTCTCCAGCACTGAAACTTACTGTATGCCAATGGATTTATGTCTTATGTGCATCCGTCTGTATTTGAAGACTTTCATTATTTCTCATCCTGTTCTTTTGTCTCGGAGCTGGCCTCTTGACGGTGACCAAAACAGTTGCATCCTGAAAGTCGTTCCAGCTGTGATCTTCGTTGGCCCAAACAACCTGCAACCAAAGGCCACCAATGGGCACCGTTGTAAGTTGTGTGTGTGTGTCACTTCACATATGGGACTCACTCAATGCTTTTGAATTGCCAATATCTGACTGTACCGTGCATTGTGCCGGGCCTTTTTGGAGCCCCAAATTGTCTCATAGTGTCTCTGCATTTGCACTGTGAGTTGGTTTGTGGTTTCAATATGTTTCAATTAGAATCACCCACTCAACACAACTGTCCAATTTACAAATCCTGGAACTAACTATGACAATGCCCGCATTTTCCCCACGAGATTTCTGACCACCTTCAGCTCATGACTGTTGAACATCTCCTCCACATCCTTCCGTGGCCTTGGAAGATGGGAATCTATCCGCGTTCCCTAAGCTGCCAAATGCCAAGGGCCCATGCCGCTGAGGCTCTGACATGGCATCTTCCGAGGGTGATTCCAACATGGCAATGATATGAGGTCCAACATCCTCAACCTTCTCCCCTGACAGTTCAATGCTTAAAGTGTCCATTCCTACATGAGGCTTTAGGAGGCAAGCAAACATAACAAGGCATTCTCAATTTGCACTTAGCACGTACAATGAATCTCAGATCTTGGAAATAAAGCACACCCTCCATCATACAGCAACGAGAGCTGTTCTTGCCAGGCATCATCCAGAACTCAAACTTCAGCAAAAAATCTGAGTTCTAGCTTGGGGCTTTGCTTCATTTGAAATGCGAACCCCGCAAGAGGTGCAATTGGCAACCACCAAGTATTGATCTTGAAAAATGAACGTATACGAAATGACCCCTGCATGCTCCACACAAGGTAGTCACTGCAGAATGCCTGACTCTGACCCGAATGATACAAGAGTCGGGTGAAGTACAAAAAATACTTTTCTATATATAGTCTTGTAGTTTGTGAGCATCAGCTATGACGCCGCAGTTTTCAAGACATGCGAAATCATGCGAACAATGACTCAATGCAACAATATTCACCCTTTCCTAGAGTTCATATGCTCTACACAATGTGAGGTACGTACTCATTGAGAAGCCAAAGTGTCATACATACCCTTCCAATGATAACAAGTTGAACAATTTGTACATAAAACAGGTTCCTTGTGACAGATTATGTATATCATGTTTTACTCTGAGTTCCACTCCCCCATCGGCAATTTTTAGCGTCTGCCTGTGACTTCTGGAGGTCGTGTCTCTTCAGGCAGCGTTTCCTGACCACATCCGAAAAGGTGGGTAGGTGGGGGCCAAGTGGTCCACCCAACTCATGAGGCAGCGGAAGTTATAGAGTCTCAGACTGTGGGCAGTTCAAATAAAACCTGTATATATATATATACACAAGTGCCCAATGATTAACCAAAAAGCTTCCTGAATTGCAGTATCAGTTTAAATCCTGAACCACTACCAAATCTCTCCACAAAACAATTCCGGTATGCAAAAAAGCCTGCCTTGACTTGTGTCTTTGGGACTGGACTGACCTGCCAACTCCATCTGTTTCAGAGGTGCTTTCTGGATATCTCAAAGCTTCTCAAATAAGATTTGGACTAGATGACATAGCCTAATCAGAGTTTCAGCCCTTTGCATCGTTTATCTCAAAATATTCAAAATTAGAATTGGAATCATTGCAACGGACAAAAGCGTTCAATAAACAACGCTACAGGCTCTAGTACTCGTAAGAGGGTAGGAAAAAAACACACCAAACACAAAATTCACCTAGCATATGATCTACCCACACAGTTTCGTAAAATTTGGTTCTTGGATGTTTTGACGCAATTGATTGGGAAATTGAAATTGCTGTTTCTGCTCACTGTGGATTGTACAAGTACTATACGACTATACGGTTGTGCTGTTGTCTAATTAAGATTTCATGTTGTGGTTCGGCAGGTCAGCATTCGCTGGCAACACCTCCGAACTATTGCAAGACAGTAAGTACAATACAGCACATCACAGCACAGTTCGGACTACGACTACTACTACTACTACTACTACTACTACTACTACTACTGCTACTTCTTTACTTCTACTATTACCACTCCTGCTACTGCTACTACCTCGACTACCTGCTGCTCCTGCTCGCTGGCTAACTGCACCTTTTCTTTTGCTTTCGCCCACGCATGTGGAACAACTTCAGTCACCGAGGGGGTCTGAAATGCCATAGCTCTGCACCATCAACTCATCGCAGCCGCCATAACTGCCGTCTTGGACCTTCCAGCAACATCAGGGCCATCGCCATGTCTTGACGACAGTATATAGTTGCAGCATGTTATAGAAACCTGTGGCAGTAGCACTAAGCCACTGAAGCGAAGTCTGGTTCCAAGATGTAGTCAATTGATCAGGTCCGCAAAGACACCACACCACTGAAGCATGATCAAGTCCGATAACATTCACTAACTTAATCCCAATTCGATGAGAATTCCGCATCAGCATCAGCGTGACATCCGTTTTTTGCATTAAAAACTGGCAGTTCTTCTTTTCCGTTTTGACTTTAAGTGCTCCAACTTCAAATCCGGATAGCGTTCCAGCTCCGAAAGGAAGACTTCCGTCAAGACGGATGCTGGTCCCCAAGAGTATCTGGGATCAAAGATCCTGCGGGACGGGACATGTGAAGACAGGCATCCTTTGGCAGCATATTCCGACAAGAACTGGTAAGGAAATCAGTACTGTATACATCTGCAAATTGTATAGTTACAACAATGCAGTCCAGTGTAGATAAAGCAATAAACAAAAACCAATCACTGCATACATTCATGGCATGAATGGATATGATATGAAAGCCCCTGAACCCTGAAAGGTGCCCAAACAGAATCAAATTTGTTTCAGTCCAATACGCTACCCCGGAGGGAGGTCATTTTTGAATACCATGTCAGTCTTCAAAGAACAAAATCTAAGAATAATTCATAATAGTTCTGTTAAGTCATTGAGTCATTGATGATGTCGACCACTTTTCAGGATGCACGGACGTGTTGCATCCGTTCAAGTCCTTGCCAAGTGAATTGTGAGAGCTTGCATCTTTTCCTCAGCATCAATCGTGTCAAAAGTTATAAGTACAAAACATCACCAGGTGCCATCGATTCTATCCATGACCGTGGCTCAATGGATAAGCACTTCATGACAAGTAAAATTCTGATGTGGAAGCAATTCAAATGTGACATTGGTTGATGGGCACTGTTCAGCAATTCAAGTGATATGTTTGTGGAAGTTGTTGAACAATATATCTGAAATTGAGGCGGTTTCCCTTCGACAGTCACGTTGCATCATATCACTTGACAAAACCAATCGTCTGAGCCTGAGCATATCCAAGGTACGTAAGTGCTGAAAGGAATGCTACTGAGAATTTGATCAAGTACTGGCATCCACCTAGGACGCATGAGCACGGCTGGGAATATCCCTGCATTCTTCCAATCCTGAGTTCAACTCAGAGTGCGCTTGTCCATAAGTCTTTTCACAGTAGTCCCTGTCGAGCACTTTTGATGTGGGGCCCACAAATGCCACAAACAACACTGGTTTGGCGGCGAAAAGCTCCAAAGGTGGTGAGAAAATTAAGGCAACATCTACAGACCTTATGCCCATAGCTAGTTGCCACCATTTTGATTAAAAGTCATACCAACATATGACTATTCTTCTTCTACAGGCACAGCATCTCTTCCGACTTCCTGTATACAAGCATTTTGGTTCTAAGCATACCAAAAACAAAAACAAACAGCAAACAATGCATGCCACATAAGAACAGCGTTACACAACTATCGCATACTGCATATGAAAATACATTATGTTATATACTGTAAACTGTACGTAAATGTATGTAGATCAAGTATGAATAATGATACAGTAAATTCGTGCCAAACTGATTGCGTTTCTCATCAAAATGCTTGCCCGAACAAGATGCTAATAAGCGATGCAATGGTGGGTGCCATGATTCAGAAATCACCACAGGAACACAGCCATGTTGGAGTACATCCAGCATGCGGATGGTCCAGGGATAGTGGCCGTCCAAAACCTAGGCATCGGCATCGTTAATCGACAGAATCATGGTGTGCTTTTTTTTTATGCCATCCGGCTGGATGATCTGACCATCAACCCTTTCATCTTCATGGGCCCCTTGGATAATTAATCTCTAAGCACTAGAACGTATAGCAACACATGAAAAATCACAAAGATGAACCAGCAGGATTTTGAGCCAAGGTGCTAAACAGAAACGACTCTGCTGCAAAATCTGCGTGTAGATATGTTTCTCCTTGATTGATTCCATGATCAAGACTCCGGTGCGATTTTTGTCACGCCACAACTGGAGAAGATCTTTCCTGCAATGGTTGGAAGCCCACGGGCATTTGATCAGGTTGTACTTCATAGTATTAAAGATCGCGAGGCATGGAATGTCAGCATCGTGATCCATATGCACACAATTATATGCCCACTCAGATGCATCAGATTCATAATGATCCAGAAAATCAAAAAGAGAGAAAGGCATAAAGAGAGACAAGTAAAGGGCATAACGATAGCTCCGTCTGAGCATATACTGTGACTCTAGTTCCAACACAACATGACACAGGTCACAAATGCATTATGATACATACTCCCACTCCAGGGGTAACACTCCCACGAAACACTTCAAAAACCCATTCCAACTTTCACAAAAATGGATCACAAGCGGGGCCCCCATATGCCATATGTCCTGGTACAATGTGTTGCAATGGTACCAACAAATGACACCAATGTCTTTCGCATCCCTGGACCCCGCCAAAGCCGCTTACTGTCGAAGGGAGAAGAGTATTGCATGGTCACATCCTTGAGGCTTTGCTGTTTTTGCCCCACGGCGTTTTTTTGAATCTCTGCATGATATCCGTCAACTGGTGGGAATTGAATTCACTATCTTAACTGTCAAATCTAATATTGGAGGAGCATGCACTAAACCCTATCATTTCATGGTGAGGTTGCTTGACATTCTGAGATTTTTTTGCACTTCATCTAATGATGAATTACTAATTACTTAAGAAGAGGGAAACAAAAACATCAACAGCAACATCATCATCACCACCATCATCATCATCAACAACATCAACAACAACAACAATGATGATGCGCATACGTTCGTTTGCCGCAAACCTCTGCAAACATTTTTGTCGGCCCTGCCAAAACTTGTAATTTGAGAGTATATCATGAAGCTGTTGGGGGTTCCCTTCATAAAAATGAATAGATAAGTTACCCACTGTTACCCTCCGGTAATCTAACATAGCAATGGACAATCCACCATTTGAAGATGTATTTCCTATTGAAAATGGGGATTTTCCATTGCTATGTTTGTTTACCGGAGGGTACATGTTTTTTTATCATGCCAATGCCAAAATCTATGATAAATACATATCCGGCTGCGTCTACCTACGCCTGCGATATCACGCGTGCAGCTCAGCTGCGTGAGGCCATGTATTGGGATAGTCGTAGTGTGCCTGAGCATCCAAATATGACAGTGGCCACCCAAGATCCAGTAAGCAAGCAAAACTGGGAACCTAGGACCTAAGAGCCATTATTAATTTTGCCAACCCCAGAGAATATAGAGAAAAGTAACACAGTATAGATGTGTAGAAATTGTGGAATATTGAAAATACTATGAAAATACTAAACATGTTTCTCCAAATTGGAATACATTGAATAACAGGCAATGATAGGTCTTTTTCTGTTCAGTTCCAAATGATTCACCATAGCAATCATTTGGACACCGAAGTGCGCAAAGCCAAATCTTGGGGTTTTCTCTTGTCCAACATCCCAAATCATCAAAAGCCTCTGCAACAAGGTGTGTTGGACCTGCTTTCGGGGGACAACACTTCCGCCAAGCATTTGTTTCCCCGCGTATTTTTGGAATGGTTGATGTGATGTATGCAAGTTCTCCCATGGTGTCCAGAGTCTTTGTCTAACAGCCGATATACCCTTCTTGCTAGCATCCATCTACTTTTTGTAGATTATTTAGTATCATATGTAAAGACTGGCGAGAACAAACCACACAGCTTGCACCTGCAACTGCAAACGCCACTCACCACACTGCTGCCTAGCAGTGCCGCTCGAACCCTTTTGGACTCAAATGGCCTTGTCGAGTCTCCCTGGCATGCCACAGGGCATGCAACACAACTGCTACTGGCCTCGAACCAAAGTGGCCATAGCAGATGATAACTGCACAAGTGCCGTGGAATCATGACTGTACCTGTCAGACCAAGAGAAATGACAACTTCACTCCTCTAAAATCTTTCTTTGGTCTGACATCCATCGGCAGCAATCCTAGCATCTACTTTCCACGGTATCCACTCATTGGACGTGACTTGGCGACAGCAGTCTTCACAGCACGTTCTTCTAAGCTCCAGGAGTCTTCCCACTGCTGCTGCTGCAAGCCAAACTCAAATTCCGTGGTCAGCTCACTCAATTCCAGCACCTGATCAGTGTCGGCATTGAAGTCCCTCAGCATGAACTGAAGAAACTTGTTTCGCCATGCAGGATACTGAAACAACTTGCGAGCTCCTTCATTGCAAAGATCGGCCACTGCGGCCTTGAACGACTCATCCTCAGGCACCATCACTTGCTTCGAGTTCTCCTGCGGGAACTTGGCTTCTGGTCCTCCGAGGGCTGTCACTTTGCTTTCCTCAATGAATCCAGAAATGGATCCTTGATCGATGCTTTTCTTGACTGCCCGACTCCACACTTGTGTCCCTTCAGGCAAAGGTTCCACAGTGCCTTCATGCAAGATCTTGCCATAGGCGGCCAGCACTCCACGCAAGGTCTCCTCAGCACGATCCAACAGCGTGGCACTTCCTTGCACCTGAATCATCTTGGTGGTCTTGGTGTAGGTGAAGGTGATCAGCGCAACATCTGCTCGAAAAGTCTTGGTGTTGACATAGTGTGCCGGGATCTTGGCCTTGCACATCGCCTTGTTCTGGGTGAGCTTTTCTTCATACTCCTTCTCATCGGCAGCGACTTCACTGACCATGCATTCAAAAAGAGATCGAATCTCCTCCTCTGTGATCTTCTCTGTTGACACCTTAACCATGTTGCTTCTTGGACACGAAACCCACAGCACCGGCGTTTCACTTTGTGATGCTTGAGCACTCTGGGATATGGTCGGGAAGCACTGATTTTTGCGATCCAAACGAACCTGTCTTTGCTTGGCTGCTGCATCTAGCATGACACTTTCTTGACTCAAATGATATCTATTACTTACCAAAGCTGCACGAAGTAAATCCATGGCTTCAGGTGATTCTTTAGTCATGGCATCTGCTAGTTGCAACCATGTGGGAACCCATCTAATCAAACCTCCAACTCTCTTCAACGTCTCACGAATGATCACCAAATCGATCGCAACTCGTTTGTCACCGATGCTTCCAGGTGAGGCGTAGTTTTGGAGGTGGTCGTAAATGCTTTTGCAATCCACTATGGCTTGCAACTTGAAGTCACTCAAAAATTGGTCTCGTTTGGAAAGAGAAAAATCTGCATATTTGGCCTCTGCTAAATGACAAGAAATCCATTCGGCATGTCCTAAACCATCTGTGAGCACCTGTGACTCCCCAGCAAAAGTCGACCCCACGACTCTCTTGAGTCGATAAGACTTCCACGCACATGGGCTCCATGGTGCAGGTTTCCCCGCCTGCATTTCATCGGTGGTGATACCAACTAAATATCCAGCTTGTGTGCCTTGCTTTTTGGCATTGGCGAAAGCTGCATCAGTATGGAGGCAAATACGAAGATCATGGAATGGAATTGGAAGGATTTTCCATGATAATGTTTTGTATTGCTTGGCCCTGCGAACCACATTGCCCACTGTGCGTGCTTCTCCCAACGTTGGAGATGGCAAAAGCTGTTGACCTTGGCTAACCTGTACTGCAAGGTCCGGGCGGGTTTCTTTCGCCAACCACAATGCTCCCCCTAAAACTGATTTCAACGATGAGGCTTCTTCAGGAGTGATTTGCATCAATGGTGATTCTTTGTTCCTAAGTCTGGGTTTCTCAAGCTTATCTGCAAATTCTTCCTGACTAACATTGATGGCATTGGTTTCGGAGCATTGTGACAATTCGGCACCACAAAACGTACCGGCTCCATGTTTCCATTTACGAAAAGGAAATTTCTCACGAAGTCTTTTGATGGATGCTTCAAAATCAACACCTTGACCACCCAACAGAACATCGTCGACATGTACACCTAGCACTCCCTTGAGATGGCCCTGTTTATTTCTGAGGAAGAACACGCAATGGTCAAGTCTTGATTGAATCCATCCATCTTCTTTGACGGTGTTTGCAAATTTGGTGAACCATCGTTGGGGGCTATCATTCAAACCATATATGGGTTTTACCACTTCATATAGCTGCTCAGGATGATAACCAGGAAGATGATGATTTGCTGGGCCACTCATGTATAGTTTACCATTAGTTCTGGTCATCTCATCTGCCTCGAGAAAGGCTCCAGTGACATCTCCTAGTTGCAGCTTAAAACCCATGCTTGCAATGGTTTGCATGACGGTGTATCTGCCATTAGACGAAATGGTCGGTGCTTGAGTGCATCCATCTCGAACCAAGGTGAACAAATCAGGATCCTTGTCACCACGGGCGGTCCAGCGTGCCTTGACAACAGGTTCTCCAGTTTCTTCCAATTTTTCAACCAACACAAGACGACTGGGAATGATTCGATCTTTCTGTTGTCTTCGGATGGCTCTGGACTCTTCTACAGACAGCGGCTTCAACGCTTCCTTGTCGTTGATGACAGTGGCAACTTCCTTTGCAATGCCTTTTTCCAGTCTCACTTTCCATTGATCTTGACTCCATTTCGATTCCTTAAGGCTCAGTTCTCTCCTACCTCCAGCTAGCAACACAGCGTCTTCATCTCTTCCATCTACAATCAACACAAAACAATCGTCAGAGTCTTCTGACATTGAAGTTGCTTGTTGGGTAGAATCACGAACAAAAAGGGCTGAAGAGGTGGATGCTCCTGACCCTTGTGGCTGGGAATCTGAACTGGAATCGTGAATCACTTGTGACGAAACTGGTGGTCTCGGCATTGGTGGAGGAAAGGTCTGACCTGCCACTACCTGCTGACTGCCTGCCGCTCGGGAACGTTTCGGCTCTGGCTCATGCACTTCTGGAGGAGTACGAGGAACCATGTTACCTACTGTCAAACCATCTAGCCGATCTGCTTGAAATCTTGATTGTTCCCATACTGCTCTTTGCTCAGGTGTTAATTGACTTAGACGATCTGCCAACGATTGCTGAGAGTCATCACTTATGCTTTGGGTTCCTCCTCTTCTCTCAGATCTGGACCTATCGGACCCTACCCCAGGTGGAATTTGGTAAGGGTCAACGCTCGCTTGCTGTGATCCTGGTGGTGTCTCTGTCTGCCGGCAGTCCGGCATCTGTGATGGCTGCAATTCAACAAATCCCCGGGCGGTGTGTCTTGATCAGTGATGTCATAAAAACATTTTTGGTGTTTATTGACCATTCCTACTTCCGGGAAAAGGTTGGCTGCAGCAGCACGAAGATCACGCACTAAGAAACGATCTGCTTCACGTTCCTCCGTGGTCCGGAGTCGAAGTTGCTCTGGAGAACACTTAATGAATGAACCAGGCATTGACACCCACAAGTTAGCTGATGCATGTCCTGCAACTATGCCTGGGCCCCTCCATCTGGCAGTGGTCTTCTTTATTCCTTTACCCCTTCTCCATACAGCAACCTCATCCCCAACTCGGAATTCTCGAAGCGGCCGTGGGCGAGCATTCAGGGCAACACGAGCTGCACGGTGATCTAGCTGCTTCAACACTTCTTGTCTTGCAACACTTCTGGCTCTATGTTGAAACTCAGCAATGGCATCTTCTAGAATGGCACTATTGCTTATGGGATCTGGTTGTTCCTGTGCTAGATCATCTCCTGGAAACTCCGGGTCTCTGCCGAAAACGAGTTGGTACGGACTGTACCCAGCACGCCTAAGAAGAGAATTTCGAGCTTCACAGGTGACATCAACACATTCACTCCATTCATTGAAGTTTTCAGGGTTCATCTCATCAATGACTCTTTGCAAGGTTTCTTCAAAATGACGACCCTGACTTTCAACATCACCCATTTGCTCATGAGCTTCTCCGGGAACATCTAGCGCTGTCGTCCGATCGCGTTCCAACACATCAAGGAAACTCTGACCCAGATTGCACCTACCTGCATCGAACTTGACATAACGAGGTCTACCGTATGCCTTTGTCCACAAACGATACAGTCTGGCTATAANTCTAGACGATCTGCTTGAAATCTTGATTGTTCCCATACTGCTCTTTGCTCAGGTGTTAATTGACTTAGCCGATCTGCCAACGATTGCTGAGAGTCATCACTTATGCTTTGGGTTCCTCCTCTTCTCTCAGATCTGGACCTATCGGACCCTACCCCATAGGGTCAACGCTCGCTTGCTGTGATCCTGGTGGTGTCTCTGTCTGCCGGCAGTCCGGCATCTGTGATGGCTGCAAATTTAACAAATCCCCGGGCGGTGTGTCTTGATCAGTGATGTCATAAAAACATTTTTGGTGTTTATTGACCATTCCTACTTCCGGGAAAAGGTTGGCTGCAGCAGCACGAAGATCACGCACTAAGAAACGATCTGCTTCACGTTCCTCCGTGGTCCGGAGTCGAAGTTGCTCTGGAGAACACTTAATGAATGAACCAGGCATTGACACCCACAAGTTACCTGATGCATGTCCTGCAACTATGCCTGGGCCCCTCCATCTGGCAGTGGTCTTCTTTATTCCTTTACCCCTTCTCCATACAGCAACCTCATCCCCAACTCGGAATTCTCGAAGCGGCCGTGGACGAGCATTCAGGGCAACACGAGCTGCACGGTGATCTAGCTGCTTCAACACTTCTTGTCTTGCAACACTTCTGGCTCTATGTTGAAACTCAGCAATGGCATCTTCTAGAATAGCACTATTGCTTATGGGATCTGGTTGTTCCTGTGCTAGATCATCCCCTGGAAACTCCGGGTCTCTGCCGAAAACGAGTTGGTACGGACTGTACCCAGCACGCCTAAGAAGAGAATTTCGAGCTTCACAGGTGACATCAACACATTCACTCCATTCATTGAAGTTTTCAGGGCTCATCTCATCAATGACTCTTTGCAAGGTTTCTTCAAAATGACGACCCTGACTTTCAACATCACCCATTTGCTCATGAG
Organism: Breviolum minutum Mf 1.05b.01; assembly: GCA_000507305.1. Taxonomy (NCBI): domain Eukaryota; class Dinophyceae; order Suessiales; family Symbiodiniaceae; genus Breviolum; species Breviolum minutum. The sequence goes on along the minus strand of DF239057.1, from coordinate 73,364 downwards.
CTTCTCCGGGAACATCTAGTGCTGTCGTCCGATCGCGTTCCAACACATCAAGGAAACTCTGACCCAGATTGCACCTACCTGCATCCAACTTGACATAACGAGGTCTACCGTATGCCTTTGTCCACAAACGATACAGTCTGGCTATAAGATCAGAATTTTCCTGCTCACGAAAAGGATACATTTGCTGAAGACCGGACATCCTACAGCACACATTGAGGGCCTTAATCTTTTCACCTTTCTTCCAAGAAGGCAACTGTTTAACATCTAGGCCTATGTATCTAAGGGGTGCCATGTCACGTGGTGGTGCAGAGTCCTTGACAGCTTTCGGAGCAACACGGGCTTGACAGATGCTGCACTCAAAACCTTTCACTAACTCCAGCACTTCCGGAGCTGCCTGATGATGTTTGAGGATTCGTGACATGTCATCTCTAGAGGCGTGGCCTAAATTCACATGAAGCTTCCTGATGGCTAATTCTACCTTTCTGCGATTCTCTCCTTTTAGAGTCTTCTCTGTCTCTTGAATGGTGGCCTGACTTATGGCTAGACATTCACTTTGCACAGACTCTTCGACTGCAAAAGCTCCTAAGATGATCTTGAGAAGTCTTTGGGGATAAATCTGAGTTCTGATAGTCCGCATCATTCCCCCTGATGAGCCTTCTACGGGTTGGTGACTGTGACGACCATCGCAATGCAGCTTCTCCAGGGCCAGAGCGATCATCCGCGATCCTGTGAGGAATCGCCACTTCTTGCCATAGAGCAACTTACTCTCAGGGTCTCTCATCCCAACAGCACAGGCCGACACATCAACCATGTAGGGCTGGTTCTTGGTGATGAACTGCTTCACCTCCTTCATTTGCCATGCTCCACTGGTCTGTGAAGACTCAAACAGGTAATCTCGACCCTGTTGAATCTGTCGTTCGGCACCTCTGAGGCACCAAATCACCATCATCTTCGCTCTTTCTACTTCTCGTCGGTGTTGTTCAAGATCAACTCGTTGATGGTCTGGAGTGAGGTTCTGCATTCGAGAAAGAGGTCCACAGGGAGGGCACATCGTCAATAGATCTGGGTCTACACATCTGACTGTCTCCTCTGCCTGTAGACGATGTTCTCGAAGGTTGAAGTCCCAACCCTCGCTCAAATCAAACGATCCTCTGCTCACCATGCCGAAGAGCTCTGCCAAGTCAGCAAAGCGTCGCGGTGAAAAGAGCTCCACGATGGACAAAGCTTCTGCCTTGCGGGTAGCCAGCACTTCTGTCATAGCCTGCTGCAGGCCCTTTCGATCCTGGTGTTTGAAGACACCGGGAACTCCTGGGTCCTCCACGAAGTCTTCACCATCAAAAGTCCAATCCAGCTGCCTTCGTCTCCATGTAGTCCATCATCATGCCCTGCATGACCGGAACATCCTCTTGATGCAGTCTGGGGTATCCATCATCACTGTCATCACTGTCTGGTGGATAAGCTTCATCTCGCTGATCCATCATGATCTGGTGAACTTCTTCTGGGGTCAGCTCACGTTCCGATGTGTCCTCCACCTTGAGCACGTCAACCTCCTGGGTCTCGATCTTTGGTTGCTTCTTGTCCAGCAGGTTTACCTGGTATGATCCATCCTTCAGCTCCAGCAGGTCCACCGAAACTCCGGCCTTGCTCAGGCTCATCTTGTTGTCCGTCATGTCAATCTTGGCGCCAAGACCCTTCAGCAAGCGCTTGCTCAGCAAAAGGGAAACACTTCCAGGCACCACATGTAGTCGCACTCGCAACTCCTTGCCCCCCACAAAAGCTGGAAGTTCGACTCTCCTGGCTGTCTGGTCTGCCGATCCATTTCCATAGCGGAAGGTGTGCATCTTCGCCGGCAGTTCCTTGATCTGTTTGCCAAACTTCTTCAACTCTTGTTGGTGACGGAGCAAGGTGTCTTCTCCTACCAGGCCTCTTCCACAACCTGTGTCCACTACGCCGTAGCCAGCCGCATGGACCAGATTGCATGCCACCTCATCTGTCTTCGACTCATCTTCATCATCGCTGGTTTCTTCCAGAATCATCACTTCATGATTCTCCAGGTCATTCTGTTCCAAGACTGTCGCATCCTCCACAGGCACATCCTCCTCGTCGACGTCCTGGTGGTTCTCCAGCTTGTAGAAGACGGTCCGACCAGTCCATAGATATTGGGTTTGTCGGTGAGCTTCCAAGGCATTCTTCCAGTTCGGAGTGAACTGCTCTTCAGTCTCGCCACCCATGTCAGTCATTGTTGTCAATCTCGCCGGGCTCAGCGATGTCAAAGGAACTGGGCACCCTGATCTGTTAGGGCTAAACATCGAGCTCCGAGGCACCACATGGTACCTGATCACTGAAGTCCCTTCTTCCTTCCAGTAATCCTTGGGTCGACCAGCCCAACCCTCCACAATCGCAGTCACCTCTTCATCCACAAGCATGTCGTCATTCACAAAGACATAGCCCTCTTCCACAATGTCCTTGACCATGTTGACATAGCTGACTCGCGATGATTGGGACGAGTTGGAGTCACCCTTGCTCGATCCTTTGCCTTTGGACTTTCGCAAAGGGCAATTCCGTGAAAAATGACCAACCTTCTGACACTTGAAGCACTTCACACGAGCCTCAAGCTTCTTCAAGTCCTGTGACCCTCCTAATCCGCGGGCTAACTTCTCACGGCTGATCTGAGTTCTGGTCTGCTTCCAAGACAGCAGAACATCAATGGCATCTTGCTCCTCGATGGGCTCATTGTTGTCCTCCACATGAGGGTCCTCCTCATTGAAGGCCGCCAAGACTTCCTGGACCTCATCTTGTGCTAGTTCTTCATCATCCGGCATCTCAAAGACCTGATCCACCACATGCACTNAAATATGATATGAAGATAAATACATCTACCCAATACGCGATATCCAAGCATGCCTTGTTCATTCAGCAATACTCTTTGCCCTAGCGTCAAATCTCATTGGCATCGGTCTCAGAGATTTGCACTAATATATACGAATATTAGATGATGTTAGATGCCATGTGAACGCATCTAGGCCATGGAACGTCAAGCTATCTCAGTGAAGGATTGAAGACCCCGCGGTCCTTGTGTTGTTGCAGCTCTTCTTTGAGCTGTGCCTTTTCTTCGAGGCCTTGACGCATTTCTTTCTCCAGGCTGGCACGTTTCTTCACCTGAAATACTGGTGTTGCACATGCAAGTAAGTAAGAAACATCCAGCAATTTCCACAATAAATAACCCTGACACTATATTTATATACTTCCATGTGCTTCCCATGATCCGCATGGATGGACACCACCACCACCACCACCACCACCACCAGCAACAACAACAACAACAACAACAACAACAACAGCAACAGCAACAGCAACAGCAACAGCAACAGATAGCAACAGATAGCAACAGCAACAGCAACAGATAGCAGATAGCAACAGCAACAGCAACAGCAACAGCAACCACAACAGCAACAGCAACAGCAACCACAACCACAATCACAACCACAACAGCAACCACAATCACAACCACAACCACAACCACCAAGACGACGACAAAAGAGAAGATCAACAGGACCAACAACCACATTCGCCTCTTCCATGACCTTCTCCTGGCTTTGCTGAACCATAACGTTCAGTTCCAGTGCAGTGCGTTCATTTTGCCTCGGCTTTATGGGCCACTTACGTCCAACGCATCCGAAAACCAAATCAATCCAAATCAGCAAAAAAAATCAACATGGACACCATCTAATATAAACATACTGTATCAGTGTACCAGTTAGTATTTCAAACAATTTCAACAATGCACCTTTGGCCACCTCCCAAGATTCAAAGCATCGACCAAGTTGCTGCTCCACTTCCTGCCGCTGGCTTTCCCAATTGCGATATTTCTGGTCACATTCCTGCACACATTCCCGTCGCATCAAGATGTCCACCCACTTCACAGCAGTTACTCAAAGCCCCCCTGTCCACAAGCGGCACCTTGGCGTGAATTTTCAAAGCATCCTGTTGCTGTTGAAACTCTGCTGCCTCAATCTGTAGCTGCTGCTTCTGCCTAAGCTGGTTGGTGCGGCGCCCCTCAAAAGTGTCACTGCTTTCAAGCACGTCAGCGGGGCAAAGAATCCATTTTAAGTCTGTATGTCCGGGGTTGTTTCCATATATGGCAGTTTTCCAAAGAGTTGGCATGTGCACATATGATAGTGTGGAAGTGAGTGACTTTCTTGTTACCCCCATTTTCTGAGTACCATCAATCAAACTTAGGGTTACCCAAACTTGATAGTGTGCCAGGTCATAGAACGCCTTGTCTATTTCATGAACAACTATGAAAGAAATCTCCCTTCTCCACTTGGCATTGCAGGTACATTTGCAACTCTTCTCGAACTCGTTGAAGCTCATCGCGGTTGCGGTCCGCCTCCATCAGCCTGGCCTGTAGCTCTTGTTGTCGGCCTTTCCTGAGTGAATTTCCAAATGGTTTGCGGTTAAAAAAATTGTACCGTGCTTACTGCATCGGACCGATATATATACAGTATATATATATATATATGGATTTGGAGGATTCAGGAACACTGGAGAAGTTCAGCACCATTTTGGGTTATGTAGGTGTTTCAGATTTCTTACCTGATGTGCATCCGAGATTGGCCAGCCGTCCTCTCAAAACATGGCTCTAGTTCTGGTACCCTCCATAATCCAGAGTATCTACTGTTAAAATTGTACCATTTACATATATATACATACAAATTCTACGGTATCCATTCAAACCAAATATAAAGAGAACATCCTCAAACCGCTCAAACAAGCCAATTTCAACCAGGAAACAGTAGAGATTCTCTCTGCTCCAAGTCTTTTTCTGCACGCAGCAGCTGCTCGTTGTTGCGCTCTTGCTTCAGAGTCTCTTCCAACTCCTAAAAGTGTTGAATTTGCCGTGCTGCGGGTTGGTACAAACCTGCAGCAAAGCCCTAGCCATCCCTAGCCCTACCTAATATTGAGCATTGACAAAAACATATCACTAAATCTCACCAATGTCACTCGTACTCACTAGTCACGCCAGGTCATACTCTGACTATACAAGACACACTCCTAGCGTGTTTTGGAATGACCATGACCAAAATCTGATACCTCTTGAATCTTCTTAATAAACTCCGCTTCCTTGTCCGGGCACATAAGGAACAACGGATGCTCCTGGCAGCGTTGCTCCAAACTCTTGGACCTCGTCTGAGCGGTGAACAACCTCTCTTCAATGTCGCGCTTCTCTTGAAGCTTCTCCTGTGATGCTATGCAGGCGCTGTGGCGAAGGGCTTCTTTGGCAATGGCATCAAGTGCTGGCATCGCAATCTCCCAGTACTAGGGCCTAGAGCTTAAACTCTTTTCATGGGAGATACTAGAATTTATATACCTTGTGATTACCTTGTGAACCACAGTTGCCGCTATGGTCATACCTCCCAAAAGTCAACACACTGCGAAGTTGATGGCTCTTGTGCCCCTGGTTGGGCAAAGGACCTGCATCTCACGTTGAGAATCTCGTTGCGACTTCTCCCGCGCACGTGTGTCATCGATCTGCTTTTCCATGCGCTCCTTGCGCAAACCGCAGAAAGGAGTAAACTCAGTAGAACATAATAAACCAAAAAGTGACATCACAATGCACAGCAAATGGCATGCATTTTCCAAAAGCAATACAATGCAACACAATATACTACTATACCAGGTGAGTGTGTAAACTTTCAACTAACTGTTTCACTCTCAACTCTTGAGATACTTGCTAGTCCTGGCACCCATCAACCTCACAAGCTCTCTTTTACCATTTTCGAAACACCAACAGGATCCTCTAAGGCATTCGCACAAACCACTTTTGATGGAAGATATCTTACGCTTTGGGTATACATGGGCACGCTATATACCATGCTTTACCCCAACATAATCAAACATTCAAACATACAAAATATATTATCAAATGGTCTTCTACTAGCTATGTACATAAATCTAAACAATCCCAACTAAAAAGAAAGGACTCTTAATAACTCCAAATCCCAATGTGCTACACATATCACTTCCAAACCAACAAGATGCACGGCTCAGTTCCACTGCTCGCCTGTCGCACCTTCAAATTTCGGGCTTCATCCGACTTGGCCTTCAACTTTCGTTCCAACTCTGAGATCTTCATGTCCTTTACATGAGTCTTCGGGAGCTTCGGGTATGGATTCGTATGTAAAGACGGATGGTTTTATGTTGTTGTATATGGCATAAGGCAGCCAAACCATATCTTTTCTGGGGCAATGACGCGCCATACTTATCATTTAAAAATGCATTTGCGAATTATTCACGTGTTAGATGTTGAAAACTGTTCGACATCCATTTTGTGAATCATTTTGAGCTGCCCAGATTGTCGGACATCAACTTACTTTAGAAGTGTCCCTTCTGAAGCCATCGGTCGCCCAGTGAGGGCCCCAGTCCTTTTGGTGCAGCTCGCTTTCCATCAGAACACCCTGTTCCAATTTGGCCTGTGGCAACTTATGAGTATGTCCAGGTACAGTACACCTTGACCTAGATTCTCAGATACCCTTCAAATCTTTACATCCCTTCACGCCGAGCACAACCAAACTTCTGGATTCATTCGGAAACAACGCTGAAAAATGAAAGCAGGCCAACCTCATCCGACCTCACTGCCTCGTTCATATGCTCCTGCTACTTTATCATCACCAGCATTTAAACACCTTCGGTCCTCCCGCTCAAACCCTGAACCTTTGCCTTGGCAATGGCTTAGAATCTCTGTGAGCTACAATGATTTATCAAGCTGAAGAATCTTGCAACTGCTCCCTAATTTTGGGAGATGTCCCGATGTCCTCCCTCTGATTATCTGGGGTGTTTGAGGTCGCACTTTCCCCAAACTCAATCCTTAGCGGGATCCCTGCCTGAATCTTGCGCCGTGCATCTGCCTCGCGCTCCAAACGCTGCTCCATCTCAATGAGACGTTCTGTGAGATGCTGCACCTACAGTGTTACAGGGGTAAGGCGAGAGAGGATAAACGGAAGGGACGCCTACGGAGAGGTGAAAACAGGAAGAATGAAGAAGCAGAATCGCAGTGTTGGCATCATACACTATTTATATATTTATATGCTTGGTTATAAAATAGTATCAATAAATAAATATGTATATATATATATACATACTTATACAGGGGAACCGTGTGGAAAAATGTCCCAGCAGAAAAAATATCTGGCCTGCTGCGCTTCTATTTCGCGATCATTCATGGCCTGTTGCCAGTTGCTTGTGATGGAGTTTATCGGCAAGGGTTGCTCAGGTCCACCGTCGGATGCCCTCTTGTTCCAAGATCACCGATAAAAAAGGGCACACTCACCGAAATGAATGCCAAACACTCATCCGATTGAATGAACATAATACGGCTAGCAGAGTCGATAGAACTTTCCACTGCTTGAGGACATGTATCTCCAAATTTTGAACTTAACAACCCAGAACAACCTTACAGGGAAGGATATCAATCGTCTGTTTTTCTATCACATGTGCAATAACTTTAACTGCTCATTTCGGCACTCAAAACTCATTTGGCCTCAGCCCATCCAAAAATCAGCCCCTTTTCCCAAAACTGTCTGAGTCCTCACCTTGTCCAGCTCCTTCTTCAATGCCTCTGTCTCCTCTTTGGCTGCCAAGCGATTTTCCAAGACACGGTTTACTTCCTCAACAATCTGCTTCTGCAAATCTGCACTGGCCTCCTTTTCAGGAAGGGAGCTATCAGAATGGCCACGCTTCACGGGGTGTGGACTGATGGTGTCTTCCACAGGCACTGACTTGGTACTTTCCCGACGATCTCGGTACTTCTGCATGGGCGACGCATGGGGATGGCAGTTGGCCTCAACAGAGGAGATACTGCCTGCACCGTGCATAGGGGAGGGAACATCAAAACCATGCCATTCCAAGCGCCGACCCATTCCGGGACGCGCTGTCATGGCCTCATCAAATGCCACTTGAGAATAAGGAATTTGAGGACTGGGCTGACTGGGCTGACTGGGCTTCTCTACATTTTGCAAGTGGCCGTGTTGAGAACGCACAGGTGTGGGCACATGACTGATCCGTTGGGGAATCGGAGACAATGCCCCTTGCCGGGGATCAGCACATAAAGCATAGGTCACGCGTGGTGGACTATGGGCTCTTGGGTGTTGTACCTGTCCTGGTTGTCCTGCTTGTCCTGGTCCACTTGGGTGCCCCTGACGAGACCTCATGAACTCCATGGCCATGGGATCTTGAACTACAGCGCCCTTGTAGCTGGGCGTTAACACTGGTTGCTTGCTCCATGCTGCCTCCACCCTCCTGTCCGGGGACACCGCACTGATGGACCGTACAGCTGGGCTGCGTTGGGAATATACTGCCATGGCCTGGAGAACACGAGGACTTGTGTCACGACTGGACCGAGGCAATCTGCCTGTATCAGGTTTGAGCAAACTGCAGTGGGCCAACATCCGCGCCAAGTCATCAGTGACAACCAACACTCAAAATCCTACGGGTATCGCTATAGAATGGATTGAATGAGCATGTTGAACAAGTTTGCATCTAGCCTTGTCACTTTCGATAGATAAATTGCAAGCGATTGTTTTGAATACAATTGAACATTACATGAACTGAACCCTTGCAACACCATACATGCCGCCTCTTCACATCGCAGCCCTGACCTGGGAGTTGTTGTGGATGCTTTTGACATGCCAATAAAACATCTGAATCAAATACACTCCCTCGAACTGAAAACAGAAGTAGATCACAGCATCCGAAGATTGAGGTTATTTTTGGGTGCATGGCGTCTGTTCAGCTCTATTCGTTCTTGGAAGGGCAATCGCTACTCATGATGTTCCAACAATATCAATTTGCTCATCTGAAAATCAATGAAAAGATTCTGTACCTCGACCTGGGACTCTAGAAATACCACTGACAAATCGTGAAACAAACAATCAACACAAATCACCCAAACTGTGGCCCTAACAGTATTTCCGACATCTCTGAAAGGACACCCATTGATTTGGAAATCCTGATGTTGAGATCTTATCTTGTTTAATCTTGTTTACACTGGTTCACAATCTTGTCATTCATTTCATTCCTATGTTGATGGGCTTGATGTCCATCCAAGAGCGAAAAGACATGTCACCCCGTTGGCCCGTTGCTGGGGGTCCAGCTCAGCTGGTCGTGACTGACCTGAAATCCCACCGTGCATCCTCTGGTGCATTATCCCATATATTCACATACATCATTGCATCATAGAAGTACCACATCATTACATATATCAGTTTCATACCCATCCCCGGTGAGGATTGGACTGGAGCTACTGGAAATGGCCACATGTGCACTGTGAAGTGCCTTTGAAAAGGCACGCTAGGCCGGGCATCCGAATGTGCCGTGTTGAAAACATGTCGAGTGGGTCAATGGATTGACAAAATAGAGTGTGTTTTCTGCATCTCTGTTGCATTGAAATCATTGTATGTCGGTCGATTGTCAAAAGGAGCAGAAGGTGCCTGCAGTACTTCTTACTTCGAAACAGCACTAGATTCGGGAAGTGGAATCACAGCTTTTTGTTTCGAAGATATTGCTTGCAACTCCCTTTCAAAAGCGCCTCTTTCACATCCTTTGGCACCAGTTTCTGCAACCTTATAGCTGAGAAAAAGATGGATTGATTTGGTGAAGATGTGTTGAAACCCGGCTGCATGGTTGTGGTTGGCATTGTGCTGCGCCAAAGTGGGATCAAAAAGGTGGAGGATTTCAAGATAATTGAAACGTCATAGCCAAATCAAACTGCATAATATAATATGCACCACCCAAAAGGAGATCGTTGCTACTGTACCTGTCACTATACCAAGACCAGATTAAGACCAAAAGGAGCCATATAGCAGCAGCAATAAGAGCTGTAGGATAATGATATGAATAATATAATTGATATATGCCAAAAAAATCTGCCATGAGCTTGGCTACCGGACTTCTTGAACATGGCATGCACAAAAGAGAGTGCATGTGCATCAAATGATGCAACTCACGCTTAAGATGTGATTTGTTGGAGATATCTGCTGAAGCAAACTAATCATACTAATCATGCTTGCCCTAGTACTTGAAAGAAACCACTGAAAGGGCTGCCAAAATCTCAAGAAATCTTAAGGAGATGTTTAATCCTATTGATATTACATATGGTCCAAATCCTGGGAAATACTACTTTGAAGATCTGTAAGGTCAACTACTCATTCATTGTAGGTCATCTCCAACTTCTCAGCTTCTCGTTGATGTCATGCACACACAAATATTCAATCCTGCCATTCATTTGAATGCCAACGTTTGTTATACTTCGTCTGTTGCCAGACTTCATCACGTTTGTCGCATAAGTACAAGCACTTGGTCCAAACGGCTGTGGGCGCTGCAAGGAATGGTCCTGTATATTGGCCAAGCGCGGAAGCAAAACATTGCTCGATCATTGTTCGTCCACCGGAGTCTGTCAAAACTGTCAAACCTGACAGTTTTGACTTGTTTTGAATAGTTCTGGCATATAGTTTTGGCCCCTTGATTCCCCTAGGGCATAATTAGTGACAATTGAACCATGATGCGCATCTCATCCTTTTCTAACGCAGGCACATGACGCAAAGTCCAGGCCTCCTGTCAAGAATGTTGGATTAAGGGGATGAACAGAAAATATATAATCATGCCATACCATATCACGTCATCCTGAAACTCACTACTCCCCCTTCCCCTGGGTCATCTCATGCAATTCCGTTTCAGTAGCATTGTGGGCAAGAAGGCCATCAAAATGCGAAGTCAAACATCTCTTACGGCTGCATCTCTTCCTTCCTTTGCCAATTACCACGTTAGAACAACTCTGGCAACCCAAACACTGGCTGGTGGTAGAACCCATCGATATATAACTTTAAAATAGTTGCTTATATGCATTTCAGCTTTTTACGCAGTATGTGATCTGCTGTTCCATCTAAAACTTCGGGAAGTACCTCTGTGGCTCTGTCCCCTGCTTGGTTTTAGGGTCACCCAAAAGGATTTTTCCCTTTATTCTTCTTTAGCCCAGAAAAAAAACCTAAAGAGAGCCTGAAAGGAGTTGAAGAGACCTTGGGGAAAAAAAGGGTGGAAATACGAAGCAACAGGAATATTGAAAAGGACTCTCGAAAATGATGCAAGCATCAGCACGATTTTCATCCTCTTTTGATTGCCAGCCTTCCAAGTCGTCGATCATCAATCGGATTTTTTTGTAGGTCTCCATGCCTTCCTCCACCGATAGGAACATCTGAGGCTTCACCAGCCACAGTCCCGAAGTTCACCCGCCGAATTGGTCCATTGGTTCCAAGTACAGCTGCTGACCCTGCACTCTATTCTAAGCCCGGCTCACCATGCACGATATCTGAACGAACCTGAAGTGCTGGCTGATTTTTGGAAGGACGTTGCGTAAACGTTGTAAAGCAGATTGCAAAAACACCACCAGTGACTGTTGTAGAACAATCATTCACCTTCGACACTTCGAGCAAAGGCCATAGCTTGACGCCAGGGATGGTCTGCGGCCTCCAAAGCATTCAGCTCAGGAAATGCCTGCAGATTCGCTAAGAACTCAGAGAGTTCCCCTGATTTTGCCGTGCCCAGTCAGGGTCTATCAACTCTTGTGGGGAACTGGTGATCCAACCCGTTTCAGGCTGCTTTCTCAAGGGATGTATGATATTCGGCAAGTGGCTACATGTGGCCACCTACTAAGCCAACCCTCTCAGGAAAACAACAGAAGTGAAAACGAAGGAGCATAAATGCCTTAATCTTACTTGGTTGTTCTATGCCCCCACAAAACCGCATTACATCCTCACCCGTTCACCATATGTCTGACAACCCAAACCAGCCGGGCACTATCTTTTTGTCCAAATTTAGTTGTCAAGAGTCTGGAGGCCCCGAGGCTAGCTCACACTTACATACACTCCAAACCAGTGCTTGGTTGAACAATATGATATGCTGATGATATGCTGTAATTCTGAAGGTAAATTAATGCCAGTGGCAGCAAATCTCTTACAGTCACTTCCTGTGCAACCAAGTATCCTTTGATGTCAGGTCTTCTTCCTCCAAAGCATGGTCAATGATCAAGACACCATTCAAGTGATCCAGTTCGTGTTGAAAGGCACGAGCCGCCTCACCTTCCATGAGCTGCGAAAACACGTTTCCGTTAATATCGGAGGCCTCTACTTTGATACTAGCATCACGCAACAGCGTCACAAGAACGTCAGGAGGTAAGACTAAGCAGCGCTCACGCCACCAACGCATGTTGCTTTCAGAACTGCGCTCTATTATCGTTGGATTTATGAAAATGGTCCTTTCTGAAATGGTGGGATCAAGCACAATGATACGTGCATCCACACCTAGCTGACTTGCTGCTAAGCCCACAGCCCCTTCGGTAGCAGCAGTGGTCTTCAAAGCTTCTGTGAACAGCTGCAGCTCAGATTTATGGAATATGGAGTCTTCAACTGGCCTGGCAGACATGCGTAACATCGGATCAGGATACTTTGCCATTGGCATCACGCGTGAAACGCCACCCAAACTCTTGGCCGCTTCCGTTAGCGAGCGTTTCGATAGATGTGTCCCAGACCATGGGAGTGCAGAAGCAGGGGAAGCCAAGCAAAGTAAGAGGCTCAGCCACAAAGCCCAAATCCCTGAACCTTGTGGAGGATACGTAGAGGCCAGTCCAGCTCCAGCTGAATGCAGCCAAATCCCCATCCGCTGTACTGTGGCTTGCCTGTAGATCTGAGGCCGAGATATTGGTGCGAAGGATGCCTGGAATGGTAATACTTGAGACCCCAGAGACCTGTGAGGAAACATTACTGCGAAAGTTCCAACTTCCAACTCCCTATACTTTGGGCCGAAGCAGCTCTCAAGGAAAGCCCAGTTACAATTACTGTAGAATGGGGGAAAACTGTGTCTATATTTAACGTATACGTTATACGCGGAGTTTTAGTAGTTGGCTGCTGCTGAGATGAGCTATGTATGTACATATAGCTGTATATATATATATATACATATCGTAAAAATATTATGAATCTACGTAGTGTACATGATTGATATGGTGCTTCTGATTCAAGCCCGCAATGATCTTGGAAACGCACAAGTCGACCGGGATGATTCTCAAGTTCAGCACTTAACCCTGAGACTCAGCAACCACTGCCCGCTGCTCACTGCAAAAGGCTCCTGCAGCTTCTCATCTACCAATGGCCAGCACCTCGACATCGCCATGAACAGTAATGAACTTGAGAAATGATGCTTGAGGCCACCTTGATATTCATCCTCATACATGAGTCTAGGCCTCCACGTTCTTGGATGCTAGTGGTCAAGAGATCAACGGGCGTCAAACTGAGCTAGTGGCATGCTAGTTGCAAAAACTGCCATAACCTGTCGAGAGGAGCGGCAAAGAGTTTTTGAGGGCAGCGGGATGTTGCACAACAGTAGTCTAACTGATTTTGCATATAAGTAACTAATACATATTATCATATTATTATTGTAAATATATATATATACGTATGTAAAAAATGTATGTAACATATAATCTCACGAAAAGTTGCTACCCCTTTTACTGCAAGTGTCATTCAAAGTCATTGATATCATTCACCTCAGGTGCCTTTCCATCTTCAATTTGATCTCTATAAATTTCTGTTCCCCATGGCCTGAAAATGCACATGAAATTTTCCACACTGGCCATTTTCAACATGACTTGCTGGCACCAATGTGACGCTTCCCCATCACCAAGGAGGGTGGTCGTCGAAAGCTGCTGATCACTCAGTCGACTCGGCCCCTGGTAGAGTCTCAGCTGTCGATCCGCAATCGTTTGGCCGCACTTTCACCTGTCTCGTTGGGCATCTCATCCTGGGTGATGATGGCCGCTGGCTGCCAGAACTGCAAGAACCCATCGAGAGCCACGGAACAAAAGAGGAAGTCATCCAAAAGGGACCACCCAAAATCATTCATTGCGGCATGATGCCCATTATGAATGAAAAGGACCTCTGGAGCTTCACCATCACCAGCATCTTCACTGTCAGCTGCTAAGTTCCATAGGATAGTTTGGCCACCCACGCAAGCAGAAGCGAGAAAGTTCTGAGGGGAAAAACCTGTGACCTCACCACTGGCAGGACACCATTTCACCTGCACCACTTCCTGCTCATGGCCCCTCAAGGATTTCAAGGGATCATCCACTTTCCGCATGTCCCAAACATGAACCAAGCCATCCTTGCCACCAGTGAGAAGCTGATGTGTCTCATGGTGATTCCAGTCTACACTTAATTGCTCTGTAGAAGCTTGAAAGCTCATGGTTCTCTTCTTACTCCGCAGATCCCAAAGAAGAGTGGAATGATCCTCACCAACAGTCACCAACTGCTTTCCATCTGCTGAGTAACACAAATCATTGAGAGGTTCCTTGTGTGCCATCGTGGACCATATTTTTGATGTGGCTTTCACATCCCAAATGCTCAGCTGTCCATCATGGCCTCCAGTACCCAAAACATTCTCTTCCAAAGGATTCCACTCCAAAGCATATCCATCCGCTGGCGTTTCTTCGGACAAGGTGCTTCGTGGTCCTCCTGGTGTCTTGTAGTCGAAAATCATCACGCTGCCACAAGACCCTTTGACAGCAAAGACCGACGCCTCCCTAGCGCAGGCACAAATGCGATTGGGATCTGAAGTCAAAGTAAAGTCCACCATCTTGCGCAAAGGTGCCTGATCTTTCATGCCCTTCAAGCCTTAGCTGCAGAAGGGGACTGACCCTTTGGCAAATGGGTTCAGGTGGATGATCATACAATAAAGACTTTTGGTCTTCAGTCATCTCAACGGTGAATTTCCTCTAGATGGACACAATCAACTTGATTATAGAGCTAAAGCGGCTATATTGTTTGACATTGCTCACCTTGCCTGTTTTTTAAGCATTCCCAATTCTTAAGCAAAGTTCCCAGCAAGTTTTAACCCTTCAATTGCAAGAGACCGAAGCCCCTCATACTTCCAAGCTCTGGAATTGTCCAGCTCTTCCACGGGTCTGGATGTTCCAAGTCGTCCGTGTCCGCGGTGTCAACGACACACGTAAGTTCCAAGACCGAGAGTGTACCTATTGGTTTCAGCTGGTTCAAAAACTATGGCACATGATGTACACGTGTGGCGGTAGACAGTAAACGACAAGATACATGTAATACCATGTCTTAACTACAAGTACTACAGTATATTTCAACACTGCATCATGCGTCCTGAATGCTTGTCACACAATACTGTCAACCCTATATGATATGGACAATGTATAATATACGGTATAATATACATATATATATATATACAATGTATATAGTTTATATATATATATATGGCCCTTTCCGAAAATTCCGTGCCCAGCAAAGCGTGTTGCATCAGGGGGTATGATTCGAGGTATGTTTCGGAGGTATGTTTCGGGGGTATGTTTCGCCCTCCCTTTCCAAAATCATGGGTATGATTCGTGGTATGATTCGCGGGTATGATTCGGGGGCATGATTCGGGGTATGATTCGCGGAAATGCAACATGCATGTGATCATAAATTTTGTATACGCCATTTCTGGAAACACTCATATATATTATATCTCTATCTTTGTGTGTAATATGTGTGTCAACTGTAAACCTGTTCAACAGTATATGGTAACTGCAATCTGCGAATGCTGTCAAAAACATCTTTCAATACCCAAGAACTAAAGTACAAAAATGCAGACTTATCCAATAAGAGAAAAGTCTTTGCAGAAAAGAAATTGCCCAAGATGCCTTTTTCTCCGTCGGCAGCTCTTGTGCCAACTGCTACTTTGGTCAATTCGTTCTCCACATCTGTGAGCCAGGACACTGATTGTGCTGCATGTCCTAAATCGCCTCACAAAGGCTTTTGAAAAACTGGGTGAATGGACAAATGCAGCGACAGGATCTCATAGGTTGATGCATTCTTTCGCTAAGATGGTACCAAATAATATACAAATATGAAAATAAATAGGCGTTTCAAATATATAAATAGGCGTTCCGTTGGCGTCTCGTTTAGCGTCTCTGTCAATAAAAAACATCTATTGAATATCATACGTATCATACGTTAGATATAAATTGTGCATATGTGTATGCAACGGAAATTAGAAGCACTGCACAGGATTTTGCATCATTATATGACGATCATGTATCGATATACATTTCCATGGGAACATACATCCAAAACGTGGCAACCAAAACTGATGGACCCATACCATCCATGTGTGGTAGACGTCTCCGCATGTGAAGACCACGCGTATCTTCAGACATGGATGGTGTGGGTAGTAAACACGCTGCAGCTGACATGTAGCGAAAAGGTCGTACAGCAGTGGTGCATTCTTGCGCCAGACCAGGTGCTGGTCAAACTCCTCTGCGCCGATCACCCAAAGACTGCTGAACATATCATCCACATCCACATTCTCATCCACATCAAATCACCAGCCTCATCATCATTGAATTACCATCACAATCATCATGATGAGCAGCAGCAGTCTTAGCATCATCAGCATTCCCACCCCCATAACCATCATCATCAGCATCACCATAACCCTTCTCACCATCAGCAGCAGAAGCAGCATCATCATCATTATCATCACCATCATCATCATCATCAGCAGCAGCAGCAGCAGAAGCAGAAGCATCATTTTGAGCATCATCATCAGCAGCAGCAGGAGCATCACCTTCGTCATCGTCGTCGTCGTCGTCGTCATCGTCATCGTCATCGTCATCATCATCATCATCATCATCATCATCATCATCATCATCATGATCATGATCATGATCATGATCATGATCATCATCATCATCATCATCATCATCATCAGCAGCAGCAGCAGCAGCAGCATCACCATCACCATCACCATCACCATCACCATCACCATCAACNTCATCATCATCATCATCATCATCATCATCATCATCATCATGATCATCATCATCATCATCATCATCATCATCATCATCATCATCATCATCACCGCCATCATCTTCTTCTTTTTCTCCATTTATCTGCTTAACTGATGCATGCAGCCATGTCGGGCTTCATATCTCACACGAGTCCATAAATGTAGACTTCATTCAATTTGTTTTGCCTAGATTGGATCCATAGTTGTGAAACATAGAACATGAAGAGAAGACGTTGTACCAACCACTGCCATTCATTTGCTCCTCCACGAACTCTTGTCGCACCGCCATGGCTGACGGAGCACCTTCCTGCACTGAAGTTTCTTCCACCATGGCGTTCGATGAGCGTTGGAAGAGAGAAGAGTTGAAGGCAGTGGAAATATCTGACGATGTTTGGATGTGATGTTTGGATGTTTCCTTCAATGCACAAAAACCATGTTGCAGTGTTTTGCAATGGTGTTTTGAAGTGAAGAGATGCCGGAAAGCAAAGTTTCTTTTCAGTACCTGAGCTATGTATTGACTATATACTGTAGAAAATTGTCGTCCACACCCCCTGTAGCGGCCGACCTGGAAGCCACAACAAGGTTCAATGTGCCATGGATTTTTTGTTTGCCAGCCTAAGGGAAAAAAATGCCCAAATTAAGGATGGTTTCCAGCAGAAGAAATCTTGGATATCAAGCAATATCCAGATGTCCACAGGTTTCCAACAAAATGTCCTCCATTCAAAAAGCACCCAATGCACCTAACAAACCCAAAGGTAGGCTTGGCATTTTTGCTGCCAAGCCTGCGGGCTCTGAATTCAGCTGGCTTGGTGGTCGGGACTTGTGTGCATCTTTTGGGTGTACTTGGCATTGAATGTATTGGGCATGAGGTTGTTTGATCCAGAACAGCAAAATCAAACACCCCACCTGCAGACCCACATGCAAACTGACCTCTCCATGTAGCTGGTCTTCTCACTGCGCGTGCAACTCTCCGGGGCATTTGTATGCGCAAAATGACTCCGAGAATTGAATCAAAACGGTCAAAATGTGATCAAATTTTTACATGGCTACACATGGTCATACCTGGTCCCAAACTGGTAGCCGACACACAATTTGCCTCAACAAAAACCATTGGCTTGAGGCTCCAGGTAGCGGAGGGATGCGGGATCCTTATGGTTTACTATAATCCCCAAATGACTGGGTAGTATAATGCCCTATATACCCCAAACAACCAGGCTACATTTGATTCAGATGCAGATATACAGTAATGACTCCCACCATCCCAGCTGCAATTCCGCGTTCCAGTCAAGGCCTTCCAGTCAAGACTATGGGTTCCATTCCAAAGTGCACAATCTAAACGGCATTATAGGTTTCAATCGAAATATATATATATATATATAAGATATCATGTTTTGAAGAATACTTTAAAATCATGACTGCATATGGACCATCACAGCCCCACCCAACTATCCCAACCAGCTCTGCGAAAAGGTTTTTTTTGCAACACTCCATGGCTCTGAAGGCTCCATGGCTCGCACCGCAGCTTCGGCACAGCGACGACCTTTCTCCACTTCCCAACGCCTTGGACAAGGTGAGGAGTAAACGTGGCCGACCTGAAACTATTCCTGTGATAAGCTCAAGGATGTTATTGTTGTGTTTGTGTGTGTGTTGATGCGTGTATCGATAAAAAAATATGGGTATAATCTTTGGATGAATTGAAAGGGACAAAGCAAAGAATGATGTTGGATGATGTTTGGATTGTGTTTGGATCATCATTGATGTTGGGATGATAATCCAAAATGTTTGCTGTCTGTGTACTCACTAGCAATCGTTTGACTAAGGCAGCTCCCACTGGCACTTGCAGTCGCATCTTGGACTCGTGCGGAAGTCTCTTGCTCGGCTTGGTGATCGGTGCAGGCTGCCCATCGCTATCACAAACCAGGTCCTGAGGCACACATTCTTGATGAAACAGAACCACTGGGCACAGGTGCAATTTGAAAGCAGTTATCTATATCTATCTAGTGTCTTTCTGGACGAAAACTGTGCCTCACGATTTATCTTGTTCTTGCTAGCACATAGGTACTTCCAAGACTACTCATACTTAAAATGCCAAAAACCGATATAGAAATTATAAAGAATTAAAGATATATCAAGACTTTGTCCGCCAACGGCTGAGATGTTCCAACGACAACAGGTGGCAGCTGGGTCTCCCGAGCAGCCATGATGCCTTGGAAGCCAACTGCCCATCGAGAAGTGGTAAGAAGTAAAGCACCACCATCGCTAAGTTCAATTGCCTCCTGCCATGTAGCTATATGGAAACTGAAAATGCTTCAAACATGGGCACCTTGAGAAGACTTGCGAATTTGACTGAAAATCATCACGAGCTTAGTTTTTTGCGGATGCTTGATGCTTCACTCCTTCATTGCCTCAGGTTTGATGAATCTTAGTTGGTTCTGAAGGGTGCAAGTGAGAGTGGGCTCATGGTGACAAGCCTGTCCATATCCAGTTGCAGGACTCAGCCCAAGTTGAAGAGACATTGACTGCCCACTTGGATTTCAACCTGACCTGGCCGTTTTCTCGTTTCAATCTCACATGTCATGGCACCTGTTCCTCAGCTTTCCCATAGGTTTTGGCCACACCTTCTTGGCCGCAAAAGACTACGAGCGCCTCATGTCAAGTCAGGAAGGTTCAAAATCAAAAGCAGCTAGAACGAGCTGGAACCTCCATGTTACAAGAATGAGACAACTTACCAAAATTGCAGAAACCTGCTCCACTTTTCCCCATCTTTGCTACAATGCCAGCTCCACACATTGGCAGAGTCTTTCAATGCTGAAAGTAGGTGGTGTCCAAGTCCAGAGACATTGAATTTTGGCTTTGGATGGGAAGGCTGCGAAATCAGAGTCTAAGGGACACATGTTCCCACAAGTCTCTGTCGGGTGATCCAGCAAGCATGAAGCCTTTTGGATGCACCAAAAACAGGCATAGCGTACACAATAGTTCCTCCCAAAATTACTGAAAACATGAAGGCACACCGAATATGTGGAGTTGTTTTTTCATTGCAGACCTCCGGTGCTTGTGACTGACCATGAGATTGATGTATTACTGGGAAAAATCTAGAACGGATTCCTACGATGAGGGTATATACTGCTGTTTTTGTTCGAATCATTTCAGAAACTTGCATATTGTATCATATTGTCATATCGTATTCAAATGCATGTGAATGATTCATAGATGTTCCTCCAATTGCTGTGGATAAAAAACACTCCACAACATCATCAGGCCTCAGAACTACCCCGACTCCAAACGTCGCCTCATGGTGGTTTCCTGTCCCATCCCATCGGTGAGGGACACCTCCAACCACCAGGGATCTGTTTCCTCCGAGACGTCCGTGAGGTCGGGGAGTTGCAGTAAGGATTTCCTCGAAAAGATACCAGGATTTTTGGAAGGGGAAGGCCCTCCAAAAATGGCACCCCATTTAGGAGTATGACATCATGACATCTTTGATTTTGTTGGGCGGTCTCTGCCATACACTTTGGAAAAAAAGTAAAATGGAAATGTGGGAACCTCAGTCGGAAGACCTACACTCAGGCATACGGTGAGCAAAGTTTGAACTGTCCGTCTGTAGGGGCATATGGGCATGTCTCTACCAGTTCCTAAATGGGCAAGAACGGAAAACAGTTTGCGAGACTAGAAGGTTAGAATATTAGCCAAGCTTCAGGGCACTGCGCCCAAGCTCGTCCCAAATGATCCCAGCCAAGCTTTCGGCTGTCACACGCCTCTGCGATACCATCCTGCAATCCTCTTCTGGAAAGATGAAAATCAACTGACCATCGTAGGTGATAGTCACTTGGCCTTTGGCAGTTGTCAATGTTGTAAGCTCGTGACCTTGAAGTTTGGGCAATAAGATCTTATGCATCAACATCTGACAGGCCAAAGTTGCTGCTTCTTGCAACTGGTAGGTGTCCACTCCCACTGCGGCGGCCAAACGAACTTTCACAGAAAAACTGTCAGCCAGAAGTCTAGGCCTCTCATTGGTAAAGGGGGCTAGCCTGGTACAGTGAAATTTCAAAGATGGTCCTTGTACCAGAACTTCCCAAAGACCTGTCCCTGGGGCACTTCGTTCTTTCCTTTGCAATAGCTGTGATGGCTGAGATGGCTGACATGGCTCTGGCAAGAAGCATCGGGGAGGTGGAACTTCAACATGTTCATCTTCAGCTGCGTTCTTTGCACAGCCCCACCGCTGGTCTCGTTCGAGTCTTTTCACCTTTGATTCTCCAGCATCCTCCGCACCACGCAACCCTTCACAGGCTACACAGACTTCGCGGCCGTCACGGGCCCTGAGAAGCGGAGTCAAATCTTTCTCACAGGATTTATTCAGCATACACCAACCTTCCAGCAAACGGCCAGCAATCAACTTGGGCACATCAGCCATGGCTGATCAGGAAGTGCACACCAAAGATGTGATTTATATAAGTTGAAAGCGGCTTTTATTGCTGTTTCATGCCGGAATACATGCCACCATTTTGCCATGGGTCTGTGCTACTTAATTTCTCCCCCGAAATCAAATGATTCACCATCGTGTCAAATATGTCTCATCAATGTCAAGTGTTCAGCTTCGGCACGAAGCCAACATGATGGTGCCATAGAAGCTGTGGCAGTTCAACCACAATGCAAACCAAACATTTAATTAGCGCTGGACCTGCCCTGTATGCTATGCGAAACCAGCTCATAGCTGGTAGGTAATGAGCCTAAGACATTAAATAACAAAGGGGTGTAACCATGCAAATGTAAACAAAGAAGTTATCGCGAAAGGAGTCGGCCGCAAACAGCATCAGTATCAGCACTTTGGCCCTGGGCCAAAAATATCCAGAGATCATTGCCAATTGCCACCGCAAACAATCCACGTATATCCGTATATGATGTATCTCTCTATGCGTGTCACTACTTGGGCACTACATAAGCCTATATGTAGAAACATGGCAACTATACGACAGTATGATATCATAAGCCCGCCCTAGCAATGTATTAACACATAAAAAGGACAGGACATCGCACTATTTTTATGACCCGAATTGTTCGCTGCGAACTTGGCCCTCAACCCATGGCCCTCGCCACGCCTGGGAACGCAGCTCATTAATCAGCAGTTCTGCGGCGGAAGCACTGCGCGCCGAGACAAGGAAGGCCAAGCCCTGGCAGGAAGCAAACATGGACCAAACCCATCGAATGATCTAGAAATAATTATTGAACAAGGATGTGATTTGCTGAAAATATGCCACTTTGTCCAGTTGCCAAAAAAGTTTGCCTCAAAAAAGTGCTGGATTCGAGTTAGCGCTCTGCAAAACATGGTAAAGGTACAACCTCTCAGGTGACTTACATCCAAGGGATGAGGTCCATCGTCAACTCGCAAATTTCAATCAGATCCAATTTGGCAAGCCAAGGCTGATTGGCTTGCCGCAATCATTCATAAAACATTTTAAGAAAGCCAAAAATCAAATTGTCGAATTGTTACAAGCTTCAAACTCTTCAAACGGTTCCTTACTCCATATCTTTTTTGGCCTCTAGAAATGCGGCTTCGCGCAGAAGCTTCGCAACTTGTATGGCATCTCGTAGGCGCCCACCACCTTGAAGGCTCAGGTGACGCTCCATCAACATCGGCGGCCCAGGCGAATGCTGCATGCAGGATTCCATCAAACACCTGTAACTTAAAAATAGAAAGCTACTGAGATTGTGGCAATTTTCCCGCAGATCCACTACCAAAAAGCGAAGTCCAAGCCTCACGGCAAAGTCAGAGCCCTGATCCATTCTGCTCCGAAGCTTTAATTTCCAGTGGCATCATGGAAGTGTTCAACAATCTCAACCCATCTCAGCACGCCTTGCCATCTGCTGCAATGCACGCTGCACGGGTGTAATCACCTCTGCTCCATTGAAACTGATGATGTGGATGCAACCTTCAGAGGGGCAACCATGTTCATTCCAATCCTTGTTATGTCAGTAGCATTTTCGTTGTTCTCGAAATGACACAAATTCACGAGCAACTGAGGGAGAAAGAAACATCTCAAAACGACTCCATCATTTGGCTCAAACGTGCTTTCTGATTTTCCTACACACTGGCAAGAGGCCTGCCACCTCTGACAGCTGCTGAAATTCCACCGCATCCACCCGCATGCCCTGCCGCTCCACTCGAATAGTATAGGTCTCGGACGGCACTCTGATGGCTTCAGGCGTGATGCATGCGAAGGATCTCTATATGTACAATATAAACATCATGTTTCATTCAACTTTCACTTGCCGAAGAATGGGTTTACAGTACATTCTTTCTACATTTTTCATATTGATTGATTATGATTGATCACTGATCATCATTGATCCTTTTCTTTCTGGATATCAATACCAAAAAGATTTGCCCTCGACTCCACTCTCATGCTCGTCCCTTTTCACTATCTATCAACAATCATTTGTCATTTAGACTAAACTAACGTATATAGATGTTACAGTACATTATTTTGTAGTAACTCCTCGCATCATCCCTCATATCCCTTCCTTACCTTGAAAGAAACCATTTTGCCGCGCGACCGCAGCGGCACGTTGGAAGGTTGCCACGGCCGTGGTCTTCGGCTTTCCCGGGATCCATCGTGCAGCATCTGAGGCGCTACGGACCGCCCGGCCGTCCACCGAAACAAGGCGATCCGACACGCGAACCTGGGACGCCAGTGATGGGATACCAACGTGGTGAGATGTTCATACAATGAACCAAGAAAAATAGCCTTTCGGGTGGAAATGAATGAAGATCATGATGAATGATGATGATGATGATGATGATGATGATGATGATGATGATGATGATGATGATGATGATGATGATGTGATGATGATGATGATGATGATGATGATGATGATGATGATGATGATGATGATGATGATG
>DF239057.1:0-49556 GCA_000507305.1 Breviolum minutum Mf 1.05b.01 | reverse complement strand
GATGAATGATGATGATGATGATGATGATGATGATGATGATGATGATGATGATGATGATGATGATGATGATGGTGATGATGATGATGATGATGATGATGATGATGATGATGATGATGATGATGATGATGATGCTGTGACATACAGCAACATTTGTAAGTATAAAGGCCCAGCACACTAGATGGCAGCCAGTGTATTGCGAAAGTCATGAAACTATCTATGGTCCAAACTCACACCTCCAAACACCAACATCACCAAAGAATGATAAAAAATCATCAAAATCAAAATTCAAAACATATAGAAATCAAGAAACTCCACCAAAACCGACCAAAACTACATATAATATATAAAAAATAAAATTAAAAAAACGAAACAACCTTCGTCAAAGTGAGGAACTCCTTGCTCCGCAGCAGGGCTCTTTGGCACTACTGAAACAACCTCAGGACCTCGCATACCTGGACGGCGGTCTCGAGTGTCTTGAGCAAAGGCCACGCCAATCCCAACGACATCACGACCCTCTGCGACATCATTGATTTCACTCCATTCTTCTGGTGGGTAGTATTGCGCATAAGGATCTCCAAACTTCTCAAGCAATCCTGAGGTGGAGGTTGCTGGGAGATGCTGAGGTTGAGAAAAAAGTCTCTTGAATAAAATTGTGCGAGTGAACCGGGAATGTTTTGAACTATTCACATCTTTAAACTTGAAACATCTTTAAACTAACATCTTCAAACATGCCCAAAGCCAGTGCCCAGATTCGGCTCACCACATCCACCAAGCGCTTGGAGGTCTGAAAACTCGATCCAGAAATGTCTTGACCCAAAAGGGCAACACCTTGCAATGGATCCCAAGTGCTCCGAAGCTCTTGCAGCTCACCCTGCAAGGTCTTTGACCATGCAGATGTACCACCTGCTTTGGTCAAACTCGTGTCCAGGCTGTACATGGTTGCTGCAGTCCTGGAGTCTGCGCACGGGATGGCAGAAGCTGTTTGATATGTTTCATAGCGGGGGGGAATGCGGGATGTGTAGAACTGGGGGTGCCATTGATGATTGGTGCAAAATGTGCAAAAACATCTCCAGGACGCAAGTCCGAAAAACCATGCGCCCGTGACCCACAGTTCATCACTTTTTCAAGCCGTAGAATCTGTGACTCATTTTGCTGCCAGGCAATGCCAAGGGTGCCTTTTACACTCCGCATCCCTGACAAGTCCAGAATGTGCAGGACCCTGCAACATGGGCTAACCGGGTAGTTTGGAACTTTCACTGTGAAGCGAAATCTTGATTGAGGAGCTGCATCTGGAACAAGTACTAGTACAAGTAGCATATAGCATGGCATAGCATCCCTTTCACCGCGATCATCTCCGATCTGTCCAAGAGTCTTCCAGTTCATCGCCTTCTTTTTGGAGCATGGGGCTACTGTGCAGTCACTAGGCTCCCTGTTCTGTGCAGGTTGATGCTTTGGGATGGTGGATGGTGACAACCCCGGCCTGTTTGCCATATTCATTCTTAGAAAGCAAAAGCCACAGAGCACCGATCTCAAGTTCCACGAAGTCCCTCACCCTGCAACTTCACAACACGCAAGAATCCCGTCGCATCTGGAGTTTCTGCCCGCTGTGCCAAATGCTCCAGCACCGATGCATGACGCATTTTAAAGGCTTTGGCATTAGCAGCCATCTCTGTCACAGCCACACTGCGTTTTCCACTGGGATCGATAGCAGCAATGACTTCCTCCGTGTCCATCTTGGAGCTGTCAACGCCATGAGCCACCAAGGCGGATAGCAGGGCGTCCCAACCCAGCACTGCGCCAGCTGGCAGTGCGGAGCCGGGCAGCAGTTCCAAAAGAACGGAATCCAAATCCACAGAAGCTGCCAAACAAGCTTTGAAAAGCTCGTCTACATGTCTTTTCAGCAGAATCCTCGGTGATGTTTGTGTTCTTCAACCCAGTTTTTTCAAACACAGTTTTTCCAGTACTGCAGTGAGTGAAAATTTCCATGGGCATGGGGTGAACATATCAAACACAAAGAAGCAACATCTTCAAACAAAAACCAAAAATAGAACGGCTTCAAACCAGAACCTGGGATCTGACTATGTCTGCCCATGATCAAAAATCCACGGTATGACCTCATGTTCTGGGACCTCACTGCCAGGAAGGCTCCTGCCAAGACTTCTGCCAACTCGCGTCTCAAGGAAGTCGCATCTTGCAGCAAGCGTACTAAACCCGATAGTTCGGCAGGTGCATCTAACCCCCGTGAGATCTTAGCGCCATTGGAGCTATTGTACCCATCACCATAATTATGGCCGTTATGGGAAGGGTAACCCATTTCATTGCATCCAAAATCTGTGCCACATAAGTCTGCGAGTGCCTGACGCATTTCCGATCTGAGTTCACTCAGACTGCTTCGATCCGGTCGAAGATGATCTAAGTAGCTGCAGAAACGTCGGAAGTGGGCATAACTCACCACTCCAGTTCCAGATGGGTCATAAAGCAGTTGGGCACCTGCCACAAATTGTGCCACTGGTGATGGCCAGTCCTCTAGTTGTCTCAACACCTCTGCAGACACATAGCCTTTGTTCTCTGCATCCAAGCATGCAAATAAAACATAGGAAGGTAAATCCAAACGGCTCAGTTGGCTCATACAGCTTACTTCAAACATGGAGAGTTGAGCGTCATGAGGCCCACCTCGTGATGAAAGCCAAGCTTTGTGGTCTGCATAGAGGGCATTCACATCCAATGAGCCTTCAGGAGCCCATTGCCGACCAACCTGCAAGGGGTGTTAAGAATAATGTGTTTCTTCCAGGGAGTGGATGGGTGGACCTGAATTCCCCTTCTCTTGCAGCAAGAGCGAGGCTCCAAGCACACTCATTGTCACTCTGAGGATGAAAAAAAAAGACTCAGTGAGGAGGCCAGAACAGCTGTATTTAAAAATCATGAGGTAATTCATAAACGTAGTAATAGGAGGCCGGGTGAATATATTGGTGCGTACTGGTCACCAATGTTGATACTCGGATCTACTCAAGTGTTTACTCTGAATTGATCATACTCCCGCCGGATGGCCTCCAACAAGTCCGCTGCAGCCATAATGACCCCAGACCTTTGAAGGCATGCGGCAAACTGATCCAGGTAGACCTTGTTGGGCCCATCTGTCCCGCACCAGGTACGCAAGCGACTTCTCAGCTGCTCTGGACCCATGCCAACGGAGAGTAGTGCTTGGAACATCCGAGCAGATCCTGAGAAATCCACAGATCCGGTTGAGGATGATATCGTCTGGGGTTGGAGTACCAACTCTTGAATGCGCGACTCCAAAACACGAAGACGAAAACGAGTTGAAGCTCTTGAAGCCTCCACGATAGAAAGGCACTTCAATGCTAAAATCGCAGCTGAAGCGGAAGTTGGAAGGTGAAGGGATTGCCATATTTCCAATGCTCGGCTGGTTCCCTCAGGATCGTTTTCAAGGATTCCAGCTAATGCGACTGGTTCGGGCGATGTAGAACACCATAGGGTGGGTTTTGCTTCAGAGACTTGGATGGCAGCAGCATCCAGCTGCTCGGCCACAAGGTCAATGTCCAATTCACCAGCTCTGATTAAGCAAAGAAGCGCTGAAATCAGCTGCCTTGCGGCAAACAGTTGCGGTGCAACAAAGCCATTTCTCGTGCTCTCCTCAAGTTTCTGGCTTTCTATGCTTTCTTGCGTTTCAACAATTTCCGGTGTAGCTGGTGTAGCCAGATGTTGCCAGTATGACTCGGCTCTTTTGGAAAGCAATCGTGCCAAAGGTCGTGCAGGCACCTCCCCTAAGCCAAGGGGATCTATGAGGCGCAACATTTCTTCCACCAGTCCCCAGGTGGGCCCGCCATGCCAGGGCCGCTTTTGTGCGATAAGGGCTACTAGCTGAGTCCGTGGCAACGTGGCAAACATACCCAAGGCTGCCAACTGTTCCACGAGCCATCCCAGCTCCTCTGCACCAATGACTTCCTGTAACAAGTCAATAGCTGCTTCGACTCGAGCCGATGCCTCCCGGAAAAGGCCTTTCCAAAGATCTAAGCTCACAGTGGTTGGTCCAGACTTCGCTTCTCTTGCCAAGACTTCTGCCTGGTGAGGTGTCAATCCCTCCACTGTCTTCAACAATGCCTGGCAGAACTCCGCCAACTCCAAAGTTGCTGGGAATCTTGAAACTGATACATCCCTTTCAAAACCACATTCCGCAACCAAGGCATCCAAGGAAACTCCTGAAGCCACCAACCACAGAGTTGCTGCTGTTGAAGCCCTCTCCACCTGTGGCTGTTCATCCCTCCCATCCCTTCCAGGTGGATCCTTCAACTCCACGATGGGAGGTGGAGGTGGTCCCAACGGTGCAGGCAAGGATGTGAGCCTTGGATCAAAAATGCTTCAATGTTGAGCGGAGATCTTTAACCTTGTTACTTATATAGTTGTAGTCGAAAAACGTCCCAAAAAATTTGAGTCATATATTAGTCATATGAGTCTTACCATCATACCCCATTTACCGCCATTTACTGTGAAAAAAATTACAGTAAGAGGGAGAGTCCTGTCCTAGACATACTGCATTCTCCCCTGAGCTTCAAGCTCAACATGACCTCGTCCTCAACAGCGCAGCTGAATTCCGGTCCCAGCAGCTGACTTGGAGCTTTCAAAGATCCAGGCCCCACATAGAGTGCAACCTGCAACAGGCCTATGGCTTCGCCAGAACTTAAGGATGACACTTCCACATCAGCACTCAGCAGTAGTGAGTTGAAGGGATTGTCAATCCTCAGCTCTGGTTGATGAATAGGTGCACACCTCCAGTAAGACCTAAAAACCAATGGAAAATAGCTATGTGCTGGTATTTCTTTTCAGTGCTTGTCAAAGCTTTGATGTCGCCGAGCAGCAGTGTAGTTGGCAATTTTACCGTTGATAATCCCAAGAGGCGGGAATTCTGCCAAAGGTGAAAGTGCAATGACTTCAGAGTTGTCTCGCCTCCTGGTGTCCACGCCGCGCGCATGCTGTTGTGATGTCGTTGGGAGCTCGTTTGAATCTACAAACAACAAATACATAAAAACTATAGACTCTAGACTAAGTTACCAGATAAATACATATAAATATATTCTGCATGGATATTACATAGTGACAGATACAAAAGGCTATGAATTGCGAAGTCGACTTTCTTTGAAGGATCGATGTCCCAACATGAAATGCAGTCCTGGCCCCTCCGGCCAAATTGGGAGGTTGGAGGTTTTGACCGAACCCAATAATGCACAAACTTCATGACCTTCATCTTGCAGCACTGATTTGACTGTGACCTCCTCGTTGGATCCCAAACGATACGAGATGCTGATGTCTCTGCCCTCGTCAGCTGCAAGGGCAGTTGCCCTTAGCCGAAGGCCAGATAAATGTACCTGCAAATGGAGTCCACGTGGAATTTCAGTAGGCCTGCAGTGGCTTGCTTGAAGGTCACCTCAGCTTGCGGCAAGAAGGGCAAGACAATCCACATGCAAAGCGTCAAAGTGTCAAATCATTGATGGATTCCAGCTTAAGGTTCTAGATGTGCAGCGACTCAATGATTCTTCATTTGCCTTAAAAATGTCTGGCTTCTTCTACTCTTCTATATACCTGCGTCTGCTGTAATGACATACTTTCCATTGCAACAGGATCGGCTTTGCTGCACACATCTTTCAATCATGTTCCCAACTTAATTATATCCACTTGATTGATTCCACACATAATCTCTATATATTATATATCTATCCGTACTTATCCAGAATCGTTTTCGCTCATGTCTCTGCTAATTTGCCGCCGACATCACTCCCAGAGCTTCTCATGCGCTCCGTTGGAGGCCGCGCAGCCAGCTGTAGCTTCCATTCATGCGCCTCGAAGGAGGACAAGGCTTCCTGCAAATGGATGGCATGTTGGCGCGTGTTTGCATTGGCCAAGAGCATCAAAGGTTGAGTCTCCATTCAACTTGCAGGGTCCAATAGATACATAGAGAGAGTTGGAAAGAGATCTGACACATGAACAACATTACTTGTGATAAAGTGTTCAAAGTGGTGCTGATCTAGCAGAACCAAGAGCATTCCAAGAATGATCCTGATACATACGATTTGCATCCGCATCAGGTCTTGATGAGACGGCTGGAGTTGCTGGTGTCTGTTTACTCCACCTAAAGTGTTTCACCAAGTCCCTGTCATCCCTCGCCTGCTTGGGACGCAGCTCGGCAAGCTCTCCCCATTCAGTCTGTAGAAGTAAGCGCAACTGCCCGATGATGATACGATCTGAGGAGCTGCGGAGCACAGGGAAGTAGCCATCCAGCTGGAGTTTGTAATCAGAATCTGATCCACGGAGAAATGGTCGCAAATCAATTTCGCAGATTCCCTGCTGCTTCTCCTTGCTCCCACCCTGGTATAAATGCACACGCAAAACTTGCATATCCTGCAGGTATGCCATAAAATGCTTGGGGGCACTACGTATGGGAAAGGCCACCCTGGCATGGGCTGCACCAAATCCTGCAATCTCAGACCTGGTGCTACTGGCACCGCCCAACTGCAGGAGGGTGCTGCTGGCAGAGTCTTGACCCCACCACTCCAAGGCACCCATGAAAGGCGGCACGGGACCTTGGAAACCCAGCAGCTCTGCATGGAGCTGGCCCTGGATACTGCCAGGCACATGAGGGGGTAAGCTAATACCCACACCCACCGCCATGGCGTTGAAGAGGGTGATTGGCTAATTTGAGGACTTTGCAATGTTGGACCGCTGCTTCACGCGCAGTAGGGTTAGGAAAAGAATTGAAAAAATTACTTGGACATACTTGGACTGCGTGGCATGGTGCTTTTCTATGCTTTTCTGCTATTTATCTGGCATCTCTACGAAACGGATGGAACGCACAAAGTTCTCCATAAAGGCTCGGGGTTGTTGAACCAGCTTACACCGTGTACAAGGCAAAATGCACATGGCCAATTGTCAATTGTGAGTCACGACCTCTTTAAGATAGCATGCCATCGCAGCAGTCAACAACCATCGCGGTCCAGATCTGCAAGAGAACTTGCCTCGGTTTGCTGCTTCGTGAAGAGCCCGATACAAAGAGATGACTCAAATGGGATCTCAAATATGTTCAAATCATACTTAGACTAGAAGTACACCAGGTGAAAGTATAGATGTCTTATGATGTCATAACTCCCACAAAGTATAGCTTCTCCCCCAGTATAGAAAAATTCAATGAGGCTTGTGCCATCTTGGGTCATATTGGAATTTTCCAGCTCCGTAAAAGGTCGTGCCTCCTGGTGGTGTTTCCAACTGGTGCTTCATGTGCTTTCAACCCATCTGAAAAAAAGTTCATAAGGTCAAGTGGGTCGCTGAAATGTTGCCTATTCCCCACTTCGAGGTCAGAGTATCCCAAAATATGATGTTGAAGAACCTGGAAGGTCTATGTATGCCCCACCACCCCCCCCCAAAAAAAAACAACCTTCCACTGCTGGTCAGTTCACTCCTCCATTGGCAGATCTTCTTGCGATCGTGGTGATCCAGGTGCTTGCGCCAGCACCTGCAGAATGGTCTCGCGCACCTTGCGGCGAGGACCCCTCAAAGATGTGGCCTTCTGTTTCAAACACAAGGATGTGACAACAAACTTGGGACAAACCATGGAAATGTGCTGCGTATTGAAATTCCCCGCACATATGCCAAGGTCTATTGCGTGTTAGAACGCATAATGCAAGGGCTCTTGTCAAATGGAACACTGACAACAGCAAACCTTCCAACAAAATCAGAATGCATGAGTATCGATTGAGCACCCCTTCACGCCAACAAAAGAAAGAATGTGCTGAACAAGTAGCAAAACACGCCACATTTTCTAAGACCTGCACAAAAGCACCATTCACATTTGGTTTGCTTGCTTGATAGATCCAAGCAGCCTCAGCCCCACATGACATGGATGGTGAGTGTGTGATGGTGGATTATCTCGACCACACATGCGATAAGGCACCAACTGCTGAATCTCCTTGAAAGGCTAAGAGTCCTCCAGGCGGTCTCAGCCATTGACATCAGTTCACATTCAGTCAACATAATATACTGCAAACCCGCAAAACGTTGTACAAGCTCTTTTGGAAGTGGATTGAGCAAGATTGTCACACTCCCATACTCTTGCAAAAAACATTTCAATATATTGAATGTCATCATGTACAACTTGTTAAATGCTAGTATGGAACATTCCTTGTATGTAATTGGTGCAAAGCGCATAAAAATCCGCTGCATCTACAATAGAGCAACATCTAAAAATATCTTAAACATGATGCTTGTTCGGACAAACAGGAGAGGATCAGCCTCCCTATACACTGCAGACTGCACCAGGGTGGTGTTTTTGGCCCGATGCTCTGAAGTTCTTTGCCAACGAGTGGCAAAGTCTACGTCCGCCCTCTGGGTGAAATGTCAAGCACATCCACCAAGATCGGACGCAAAGTGCTGATGTTCAGCTCTCGGATTCGAAGGAACCCGATTGACACTCTGGAACTGGATTTTCGTTGCACTGTTCCGAGAGGTCGAGCCTTAAATTCCCCAAATTCATGCATTTGATGCAGTCACATCGTGTTCTTTACACTCACCTCTTGTGCTTTACACTCACCTCTTGCTCGAATGCCAAATCATCCAGCCCTCACAACCAACCTGCAATCACATGTGTGGAGGTTTCAGGACAAGACTTTCCTGAAAGAACTTTTACATCTGTCCATATCCATATAAAATTATAGAATCAAATACTATTGTTGTACATTTTTTGTATGTTTTGTATTTTTTGTAGTCATTCTGATTAAACATGGTCGTCCTTATTCCTACATTTGTTATTGAGAGTTTGATCAGACAACATCTGACACCCGCTTTGGAGAAGCACAGGGGCTGACTTTTCCTGACCACCAAAAACAATCACCATTTCTCTTGTCCCACCTCCTCTCGTATCATCTAATATTCAACATCTTTCGAGTGCCCCATGTCATGGTGTTTCTTTACCAAAGAAAAACACGTTGATTCATCCAAGAATTTTCCCAAGGGAGTCTCCGAGTCTCCTGACCTGAAAGTTGGGTCGTAGTTCTGGAAACACCAAAAAACCGATAGCTTTGGTTGAGCATGCCGTCACACAAACGCAACCAACCACGAAGACCTTGGCAGCTGGTTGCCCTGGCAAAGCCCCCGCAGCAAGCACGTATGGTACAAATCTGAAAAAATGTGACTGTAATGACTAATGACATTTTGCCTGAATCTGGTACAAGTGGTACTTCGTATATAGTAGCACAAGAGTTTCGGGTGTTCTTGTGCGTGAAGTCAATGGGGCTTGAAAATGCAGATTCAAACAAAGCTGGGCTGGGATATGTAACTCAATTTCAATTCACAATGCATGTCCAAACACCTTGCTGACCCACATCTCATCCACATTGCTACAAAGGCACGAAGGCGACCATGAATTTCTCGGATCTTGTCAACGCGTTTGGAGGTACATGTCCTGCTCCTTTCCTTTTCAATGTCCAGTACACCACTGACGGGTAGACATGGTTCACCCAGGGCGTGGTCAAAGCCGTTGTGAAGTCCAAGAGGGTGTTGATGCTTGGTGTGAAAATACTTAAAGTCAGGGCAAAGATAAAGACCTATGCCCGGGATGCTGCAAAAACAATGGCCAGCCAACAACAAGCTGAAACCGCATACACATAATGCATTCTAAAAAACATACAAAAACGAAACAAAAAAAAACTCTATAAAACTACCGTATTGATCTGTATTGAAATTTCCAGGTTGTGGGCCCATACAAATTCTATGATGCTGGCACCAGTCTGGCAGGGCCCACGACACCAGTATTAGATGCGGAAGAACGCAATAATGTAGCAGGATGTAACGTGCATGCTGTATGTCATGACTAAGTTGCTTGGAGCAAGGTACTGGGAGAGTGTAGGTGAGGTATCTGGCCACATCTCCTGCGGACCAGGTGTCCTTGAAATTTGGAGCCCAAGATCGTTGACAGAAGCGGCCCAAGGGCACAGAGTCCAACATATATGACACAAAGTTACCACCGAGCTGGAAGGCATTGAAGACCTGAAATTCCCAGCGGTTTTATCAGCTAAGCTGCTACCAGATCCGAG
Organism: Breviolum minutum Mf 1.05b.01; assembly: GCA_000507305.1. Lineage (NCBI taxonomy): Eukaryota > Dinophyceae > Suessiales > Symbiodiniaceae > Breviolum > Breviolum minutum. The sequence continues at coordinate 39,462 of DF239057.1, read as the reverse complement.
CTGCTGATTGGATACTCCCTATAGTGAAATCATGTGAAATCAGTGGATTCCTCTACACATATACCCACATACATCAATCAATCATCAATCAACCAGGGTTTTATTCGTGGCTCCCAAGGCCCAAAAAGTTGATGTTAGCACCGTCAGCACCGTCAGCACCAATCATACAACTCACCTTGCGCTTGAAAAAATAACCACCATATGAAAACAACTTGCAACTTACGTCTTACCAGGTCCTTCGTATTACAAACCTAATTCTCTTGGATTCTGTTGAATCAATTTCTCCAAACACCCCAAACACCTCATCATTTCACCACCCTTTCTTTCCAGGTTTGTTCCCTCAAGGCAAAGGCACAGAGTTGATGGCCACACCTTGAGTCCAAGCTGCCACCCCAGGCGTCACGGCAATGACTTCGCCCACGTGGTAACCCCAGCGGGCCACCACAAGGCATCCGGCACAAAACCTCGGCACAAGATGGCACAAGTTGCTCGAAATTGTTGGGTTGGCCCAAGCAGGTGTAGTTGTGGAGGTGTAGTTTTTTGGCATTCCCAGTGGAGTGGCTTCTTTCATTAATCAAGTTTTCTATATATTGGGATGTGATAAATTTGGATATTCACCTGGAAGCTATCTGCAATCTTTTATTCATCAATGATATGTGCACTGTATGGTGATTCAGTGATTCATTGTTATTCTGATAGTCTGTATTGTTACTATATATTATATTATCATTTTATGTACATTGCTTGTATTTATTTGAATGAGATACTATGCGCTTAATTCTAGGCGCTAAAGGCTGATATCATGGAGCCTCTAGTCTTTTCTTTTGCAGCTTAGCATGAGGCACCTTAGGCTGATGCTTGTAAAATCATCCAAACTAACCAAAAGTTGAGCAAACTTATCGTACTTGTCAAACCGCCGCCATCCGCCACCACTGGATTTTTTACAGACCAACAAATCAAAGCAACGTTATGACGTTCAACGTGCCCGCCAACAACAAGGACTTGTTAAAGTCAGCCGGATCAGCCATACAAGTACTGAGCTCGACCGTCAAAAATGCGGGGATGAAGGCCCAAGCACCGATGGTACAACCACCTGCGAATCCTCGACCGTGCCACGAAAAAAGCAAAAAAACACTGAATTAACATATTTTTTGTGAAAGCGGGTCCTAGCTCAGCTTTCCAAAAAAGCTTAAAACTCGAATCCATCAGCAGCTAAGACTCTGATAAGACGCAATCCTACTTCAGGTTCAGGATTTCCAAACCAACTCGCAGGAATCTTCTTTTCATTGTCATACTTGAAGGCCGCATAAAGCATGGAAACAATCATACCTATCACACAGCAGAAAGAGAGGACCGTGAAAATCTGCGCGTGCTTGAAGTCACGAACTTGGGTCATTATAAGGCACACAAATGCGACGACGAAGACGTAGTAGTCCACGCATTCATCAAATCCAGGAATTCCGTTCCCAACACCCTTGAGAGCCAGTCCACAAAAGCGTAGGGCACAGGGCATAAAAAGGCAAAAATTTCCGAGCTGAATGATATTTCCCCAGATCTGCCCGCCCTTTCCAAGAACTTGTAGGCCAAGATCTCCAAGAGTTTGGCATTGGGGAAAGAGCAACTTGAGATGCAACAGCATCTTCGCACCTGTGATTGAAGCACCTGTCAGGGCATCTCTCCATTCTTCTTCCCTTGTTGCTCCCACGATCATGTGTGGAACCTTTGATGAATGTCAATGCAATTCATGTTTAATCTCGTTTAAGAGTTTTTCACTCAGACATTCAAAAGCAATCAAAAGCAGTGTGCTTTCCAGCTGGTCGAGGAGGTCTTCCTGGCAAGTTGGAGGAGCCATCAAATCCTAGAACGTTTTTCGATCGCTATCTTTTCGTGAAAGGGAACACTGATTCTTCATGAACACACAAACTGCATTGCATCCCGGTTATTGGTCCCAGCCACCGGTAATGATCAAGCACAAGAGCATTCCTCCAAGGAAGCCAGCATTGCCAATGGCAAAGGGCACTGCCATCACAGCAGAAGGTGCCGCAAAGGTAAAGACAGTAATTCCGGCTTGCCTCCACCCCATACAAACATCCTGGAACCCGCGAATCCATGAAACCTCAACTGCGCCATGCACTAGAACATTCGAAATATACTGTGATGATAACTCGCAGCGTAGAAGTGACTGTTCTTTTTTTGACCCGTACTGTTGGCTATTTGCCAAGTTTGACCCTTCTCAGTCCTCGCGCTGGAGCAAGGTTGTCTCCTGGCCATCCTCTTCCATCTCACGTCGGGACGAAGAAAGGCCGGCAATCACCAATGATTGGCTATACTTTGGGGTGCCCTTTGGCACTTCAACAAGAAAAAGATGGCTGCGCATGGGAGACAACAAATAAATCAAAGAGATTCAAAGACTGCGCGTGGTTCTGGTGCTAGGACTCCAACAACCTCAAACAGCACAACTATTGAGGCGAACTTCCTTGCAAACACCTCTGGAAGAGTCAACACACGTTGGGTCGGGTCAAAATGTCAAAGAGAATGACTCCGAAAAAATGCCCACATGACCTTTAGTCCTGACAAGACATAGACACGCCGTGGGAGCCACAAATGCCCTATCGCCTTGCAGAAAATGATGAGAATCATGTAATTGCAGGATATAACTGATATAACAGTGAAATCTGCCCTGTAAGGAACCTTCATGCATGATTCAGTGTGATAGAGGCACTGACTCTTGCGGCAGGCAAGCAATGCGTTGATCTTGTAAATCACAACTAACTATCGTTTCGTCTTCTCATAATTGGTTTTCCTTTTTAGTATATTTGTTGTTTTGTGTTGTTGAATTGAGTAGAGCCGGAACTATTTCATTATATAGTTTGTTATTTTGGCTGTTGTGTTTGTTTTGTTTAATGTAAGTGCAATTCTCAAAGTCAAAGTTGTGTTTGTGCAATGTTCTCAGTTTTCTACGCGTTTTACCAGGCCTTAGTTGTAGAACACGAAAGTGAAGGTGCAAACCCCAATATTTGAATTTATAATATCTTATCTACCGTCTTCTTAGATCGCAATCTTCTATGTACCAGTTTTTGGGTTTCAATTCCTTAGATGTGGTTTTGGCCCTTGCACATTGAATTTCGTATTCTATCTACTTCAGGATCGTAATTTGATAAACCCAAGAGTTTGGCTGGTGGGTTTGGGTGGCGGCACTGAGCCGGGTTCGGGCCCACCATCAAAACCAGCTTCGTATTAGGTGTCACTCTTGCAGAGATTTAGAGCAGCACCTAGAAAATGGAGCATCTTCAAACACCACCTTCAAGCCTGATATCTACAAAAATCAAATGGTAATTTGAACATTCTCTACCCGTGTTGAGGGAAATAAGAGGTCTACAAAGTGGACAACTTCATCTTTTGCGGACCCCAACCCCCACTCATTTTGAACAGGAAAAATCCAGAGAGTATCTAATTCGGGTGGTTTCGCCAATCATGAAATTGCCACTGCTGACTTGATCCACCTCCACCCACGCCCACTTCGGCTGCAAGCACACAAGGACCAAGCAACAGGCCACCTGAAAGTCCCAGGAGCTGAACGGAGATGAAATGCAGTTGGTTTGGTTACCCTCTTTTGGTGGACACACACTGTCCCATGGAAAGTCCCAGTTTCAAATCGGAATAATTTATGGGATTAGGTTGAACCCCTCACAAACCACACACGTGGCAGGTGGCCAAGGAGCATGGGAGATTTTCCTTTGGAAGCTCATGTGGCACTCATCGCGAAAGAGAGAAAGTGATTGAGTGATACACACCTGTTAAAGTGGGTCCCTTCAAAAACACATCCATTTGATTGACCCCGCAATCAAGCAAAAACATCCAGACAAATGACAAACCCCAATGGACAAAGCAACTCCGTTTTTCCTACACACGGCTTCACGGAACGTGTCTTGAAATGTAGTTTGTCCTGTCAGATTGTTCATCGAGAAGCTAGTATTTTGGAGCCTTGAGCCTCAAAGCCTGAGCATCACTGCCAGAAATAGACACAAAAGCCTTGGGTTCATCATGGTTCATCTGGTGCATCATGTTTCATCTTTTGTTAAGTACCAGCACCCAATGACACCATTCATCGCCGACACTGCGGCCCGACATTTCGTACCTTTTTACGATTTCTGCCAGAATGCCACTTCGTTTCTCATGAGACTGTGCAGCTGGGTTCTTGCCCCTCTGGTACTCCGGTTCTGGCGAATCTAAAATCAATTGCAACTCACACGTCGGCACATTGCATGCTCCAAAGAGCAAGAAAACACATCGAAAGATGGAGCCATGACATGCAAACTGTGATGCGCCAACAACACCACCATCTGGGTGAAACTCCACAATGTCTGGCTATTTTATCAGCTGACTTGATTATCAAAGATGTAATGCATCAACATACATCAATCAAGAAAGTCTTCCCCTTTCTAAGATTAAAGCCAAGTGAAATCTGGTTGTCATCCTGAGATGTCCAATGCTTGAACCTGATGATGTGCTAGTTGCATGTGGATGCTAGGACCCATGAGCCATGGGGTAACTTGATGCGCCTGTTGTGCATGTCATATGGCCCACATGGATTACACTGTGCAATCACTTCAAGCACCCATATAAAGCTGTCAGTGCCATGGTCAAGATTTGGGCACTGGAAACCAGGGTGCGAATTCTCAAGCAGCAAAATATTAACGCAAAAAAAAAAAACAACACACACACAACCCGACACAAACCTGCGCCGTTGATTGTTGACACTTGGTCATCTTGGTCATGTCTGGAGCCAATCACTTCCAAAACAGACCCAGCTGGTGCACTTTGTCCGTCAGAACCTCAGAGATGCGGCACGGATGTGGGCCATGGATAGCTGTGGCCTGATCTTGTATCTTAAAAGAAGTTCAAACCCCTCTGGTGTGACGACTGCACACTGCTTTCTTCAAAGTTTCAGAATGAGAGAAACATCAAATGATCATGAAATATCCTCTTTGCGCCTTGTCAGACTTTGCTGAACAGTGGCATGTAGAGAGAGGTTGCTAAGTTTGCGAAATGGAGGGAGCAAATATCCAGAGACAAACATATGCCTGTGGTTTCAACCAGCCTGAGTAAGCATGCATATGTGATCATATCGGCATATGCATATGTATTATTATTTAAATATATATATATATAACTCTCGCTGTCAACTAAGTCCATTAGTCACAAAGATTCAAAAGCAACATGTCCTAAAGGGATTTCAGGATTCCCTGGTCTAGTGAGTGTGAAAGGCAGAATCCATGTCATCAAACTGATGCTGCAAATCGCTGAAGGCCATGATGCTGAAAACAGAAAAAAAACAATCGTATCCGTCAAACTTAAATCCTCTAGTCCCAGGAGCAGGATACAGCGCCTCGGTACTTTCTGTAAGCACCTCACAGAGAGTGGCAACATGCAAGTCTCATGGAAGAGCTTTGTTGGGATGTGGGGAGTGTACAGCAATTAAAAGGCGAACGTTCTGTTTAACCCCTGGAACAAAGACAGGACACGTCCATACTGTGGCTGATTCTAGCAAATGCTCTTCTTTGACAGGAGTTGCAGTGTCAAACCTCTCGTATAGATTCCATAGGTTCGATACAGCCTTCCCTCGTCTGCGCCCAACTGCTCTGAAGTACCTACCTCTAAGAACGCATCTTACTTGGACACTTGGACACTTGGAGGGTCATTCCCCCTGAGTAAGTTGTTTGTAACTTGGTCTTTTGTTCGCTGCCTAGTGACACCTAATTTTAGACTGGCTGAGCAAATTGGGAATCTCCCAAATGCTGCCAGGGTACCAACAGAAATTCGGTGGCCGCTTTCTCCTCCTGCCAGCACTTCCGGTATTGCACAAGAGGGCATGTCTCTGCCGTGAATGAAGGTATCCTGAAGGAATCCTCGACCTACTGTATTCATTCATACTCATGATCCACATCTAGATTTGTCCAGTCCTGAGAGACCGAACATGATCCCCCTTAAAAACGATACCAAACTTTCTCAAATCAAGGATCATCAAGCTCCCAGGCACCTCGTAGCTACCCAAATCACTGCGGAGCCGATCCTGGAATTGTTCCAACGTGTGTTCAAAGGTGGTGGCCCCCTCTTTCAAAGAAAGTAATATTACATATAGGATATACCAGTAGAACATATTTAAGTACAACAAACAGCACATATATTTTTCTATGTACAATCCATCCCTCCGCAATCCTGCAATCTGATTTCAAATTGATCAATTAGCTGTAAAGAGTCCAAGCCATGGAGCCCAAATTCACCCCATCTTGGACTTGGAACCCGAAATTTCAATTTGGTGAAGGTGTTCTCCCTCCTTTCATACAACAACACTGTATAACACGGTTGAACAAACATCTGTCTCTCCTAGTCGCATCTGTTGAATTCGAAGCATCAACACTGCTGTAGCTTTTTGAGGGTCGTGCAATGTCGTGCAGTCATGCTTCCAAGAATTTTGCAGTCAGTCAACTTGCAGGTGGCAACCATCTTAAAAACACCAACTTCTGAGGATATTGACTGGATTCCAATATTTGAAGATTTCCACTTCCCATCCACTTCTGACTTTCCAACGGTGCCCTTGCAGGCAGCGTTGACCCCCTCACCCCAACTGGAGGACCCAACTGTGACGACCACCACTGCAGCATTGGCATCTTGCCGCAGGCATGAGCAACCAGCACCACCAGCATGACCTGTCACTCGTAAGAGTGAGACCCACCTGAAGGCACGAAAACGCAAGGAACTGCAGAATGCAGCAGCCAAAATTCCTGTGCAAATGTAGCGCAGTTCAATACGTATTGCATACGGAGCATGTGGGATGCCTGGAGGCTCACATCATGATCCATCAAGAGAACTTCATGATTCAATGTTCGTACACCTTGAGACTAATTACGAAAAGGAGGTAAAGTCAAGTGCTTAGAAGCCACGCCAGCCACAGAGACATTTGACTGCTTTTCCCGGTTGGTTGCTGTCAAGGCTGCTAACCCACAACAATCATTTCAAAGGAGGGCAAGCGCATCAAATCCATGGCGCCACCGTAGCTATCCAAACCTCCCTTACCCCAGCACAGGACAGGCCACAAGGGCATGGAGCGTCGAAGAGCTATGTAAGCACGCCCTGCCAGCAGGAAGCATCTGTCCAGCAATGTACCTGACAAATTCCAGAAAAACTTGTATGAACACCTGTGACATTTCAGGGGACTGCGATGAATTATATATCTCAAATCAATAAACAAAAGTACACCCAAAAGCCTGTTGTTACAGCCTTTCATTGGCAACAAAAGTTGGTTCGCCACTTTTTCCATTCACATCTGACTGCGTTTATTTCGCATGAGAGAACTGTAGCCGTACATTCCCGACTTTCTGAAGTTGTAAGCCAAGAGACCGCCAGATTGATGGTCAACTTCTTTCATCAACACCTTGGACCAATGACATGGTGTAAAGGAGTATGGGAAGGTCATAATCAAGATTTTTATGTCGACAAAAAAAACACAAATTACAGAAAGAGTTGATTCAAGGATCTCTTCCAAAACCTATAGACATAGATATACTTTTGCTAGAATACCGAACAACACCCAAGCTAAACCATTTGCATATGAAGGCCGCGCATGCCCCACCTTTGCGAACCCACTTAAACCTCGGTGTTTCATTCATCAAGCTGAGGTCCCCCGGCGCTTGCAACCTGTTGCGGCAACCGCAATCGTGGAGCAAATGGCTTGGGGTCCTCGGAGCGAAAGGCAGCTGCATTCAACGTTTGCAACCACTCCGAAAAGATATGCAGTATAATAGAGTGTGGCCTTTTCTCTTGGGGGGAGGCTCGAAGAAACCTCTGCAGTAGAAATCCCGAATCCAGACCTCTGCAGCAATTTCGATACATTGGGTTTGTGCCTATCGATTGTAGAAAGAAAATTGAATTGACTTGAACATGATTCCACACGCTGTGAACAAAGCAGTTCACTTGCTGCCACCTTAGACTTTAAGGCATTCTCCAACATGCCTCTGAATGGCTATCATTACCATTTACTTGCCATGTTCTGAAACTACTCCTCTCCCTATCCCAAACCTCTCGTTGAGAAAATCCAGGCAACTTCCCCGAAGATGAAGCCAAAGTCAATGTGAAAGAAGTGACCTTCGGGCGTAATCTGCAAATTGTCCAGGTGACGGTCGCCAATGCCCAGAACCTGGAGGATTGCGGGAGGCTCTTTTCATGAATGGCGAAAATATAATATATATATATATATATATACAGCTTGCAATTCATGAAAAATGCCAACCGAAAATCCTAACAGGAAGTTCTTGGAAGTTCATTCCGGCTTAACCGGCCAACCAAAAGGCAAATCATGGCAACAGAATGAAATCCAGAACGCAATCATGGCAGCAGAAACAATGGCCAAGGATTCGGCCAAGGATGTGTTTATCATTATTTTTCTGTCTAAAGCCTTAAACAGTCCCCTGGCTTGCACCCTGACGTATCTATATTAAATAAACATAAATAAACAATTAAATTGTGGTACTATATATATGTATATCCAAACCTGGACTTACACTTATAATAGATAGAGCAACCATATGCAATTGTACAATAATTATGTAATTAAGTTAAAAGTCCTAAATTATATACCCCGTATGTCCCCGTATAATATGTATTGCATGGAGTTTTTGACCTGCGAGGCATGAATCATCAAAATGTGTTGGCTTTGCGCAGCTGTCACCTTCTTTTTTTCTTCATCTCCCTTCGTCACGCTTTGACAGGGTAGACCAATAAAGCGGTCCCCAGTGGCCGGGACTATCTGGCAACACGCGCCAGCCGCAGGCTGTGGCTTCCATGTTCGGGAGGCCCGGAAATGCCACATCGCGGAGGCCATCATCTTTTCTCCAAGCAGCGTTGCTATCAAGCACCTCCTTGAGATTCTGGAGAGGATGGACGATGGAGGTGGATGGAGTAAAGGATGGGTGACCTTTTGACACAATTGATTATTTCTTTGACCGCGTTTGAAATGGGATAGATACGTGAGGAACATAGCCACTGAAGAACTACGTTTAGATAGTGAAATGAAAACTTCTTAAGGTTGGCATGTTTTTTGGGGACCCCAATGCAACAGTCTCACGCTCTGGAACCAACTTGCAAAACTACAAAATCTCCTGCACCACTGCATCATTCTCAATCCTCGACAACGCACAGGTCGCATACACCACCGTGCCCATGGCATTTCGCAGGGCAGATCTCAACAGTGCCACTTGCCGTCGCGCATTCGCATCCGCCTTCTCCGGCCGCCAGGGTTCCTCTCGTTGCCGGCCCATGCCACGTAGCAGACGCTCGCGCTCAGAGCTGCAAGGGGCATCCACCAGAATGGCATCAAAAGGAGCATCAGGTAATCGGCCCAGAATTTTGGAGGCATCACCTCCCAAAACTTGAAGTTGTGATTTGGATACCTCCTTTGGGATGTACAAACGCACGTTTTGTTTTAAACGGCTTAAACGAAAGGCATCGTTTTCCATAGCCACCAGCTTGGTATCTGCGGCAGATGAGAGGAAAACACCTGCCATGACTAGAAATTTGCCACCTGGTGCCGCACACGCATCCAAGATGACTCGTGGCTGTTGGGTGCGGGTGGTGGCCTCCAGTATGGCTAAAACCGGCATAGCTGAGGCCAAATCCAAGGGATAATACATCTTCAAGCCTTAGCCGCCCAAAGAAATAATACCCTCTACAGCATTTCCTGAGCTTCATCCCCCTCTTTGTATGTACAGTTTTCAAAAAGGGAATTCAAGCAAATCCGTTGTAAAAAGGTATAATCAATTCCAAGAAAACTCCTGGAAACTGACATAGACCATAGACCCACCGATGGTCTTCCAACCCCTCGGGTCTTTATACGTTCGTTTTTGGGAGGGAAGTTGCCAACTGAGAAGCCTGTTTCCGGACAGGTGGGAGGTTTCGGAAGCCATGACTCTGTTTTTTCGGAGACCCACAAGTGCGCCGCACCAGCGAGACCAGGAAGGGGTTGAAAGCCATGGCTGCTCAAGATGGCATCCTCAAAAAGGTACAATGGCAATTGAAACAACATTTGATGTCTCCGTGGATTATTTGCTGTATATATATATAGAATTGTTCAATGGATTTCAATGGTATGATCATGCTGCACCTTCTGGACAAACAAGGAAAACCTTTGAGGGACTCCCGATTTCAGAAAAAATTAGAAAGTGCATTTACATATCATCTATAGCGAGACAGAGTAAGAGGAAAAGGGGATAGAGAGCTTGAAAGTGGGAATGACATCTTTGAAGATACATCGCTCATTTACAAACACGAGATATATAATCATCCCCAATCCTCCATCCACCTTATTTCTCCTATATCAGTAGCAACGACCTTAGCGTCTGCTGCACAATTGGCATCGTAAGGAACCATAGAATATCCGGAGATTGCTTGAAATAGCTCTGAGAGTATTTATCCAAGAAAATTTCGAAATCTAAATATATTGAAATAGTTCTGAGATTTCTTGAAACAGGTCTGAGATTATCTGATATAGCTCTGAAGTTATTTGAAATAGTTTTGGGATTTTTTGATATAGCTCTGAGATTATTGGAAATAGTTCTGAGATGAAAACAACAGGAGGGGCAACCAAAGAAGCCGAAGCAGCAAGTAATACGTACATATATTTTTTGTAAATATTGTCAATTTCATCGGGAGCATGAATTTGGCATTGGAAGTTCTACAAAACCTGTTGGAACCATTGTAAAACGCTCGGTGTCAGCAGGCAAAGTACAGTCGTTGGACTTTCTGAGATTCTGCAACCATCTATCTAATCAAAACTCTGGCCCTGTTGTGTAAATTTGATTATTATGCATAAATTTGGTTGGCTAGATTCGGCCTGTGGGGGTCTGGAAAAGCCAACTTATTGGAAATAAAGAAAAAACCTGGGTTCCCCTAAAAGAAGTATATACAAACCTGCAAAATCCTGAAATAAATGCAATTTCGTATGCAAATCACTACCATTCACCATCTGGGGTGTCTGTCACCCAACATCGTGCTATACCTTGGCACTTCCAAGTGTCAGCTTTGGATGTAAAGGGATTCGCCCAGACAGCGTAGCGTTTTGCCTTGACCAAGGCCTCTTGCAGCTGTGGCCACCGGTCGCCAAACTCGGCGGCCAATGGACCCCAGGACAGGCAACGGCAACGGCCGACGCAGCTGACACGGCTGACGGCAAAACCCAGCAACACGGCCGCCCAGCGTCGCGTTGATCTGGAGCCATGCATGGAGTCATACGCAACGTCGGTTTTCAAAAACAAGAACGCTCGATGACTCGATGATGATTCTTTGCAAACGCTTCTTGTTGCTCTTTTTTGAACCTGGGATCATTTTCTGGAAGGGAAACCCTTGTGGACGCTACTAAACAACTGGAAGCATTTTAAGCCTCCCAAAAACAACGAGGTCAAAGGACACTTTGGCGAGCCCATCCAAAATATTGCCATTGATGATTTCGATTGTAAAGTTTGTGACTTTCAAAGAACACCACTCATCTGGTAAGGTAAAAAAATTGTTGCTGAAGGCCGTGGATTCCTCTCACGGATTTGCTGGTCATGTGCAACAAAAAAACATCATACTTTTGATCGACGTCACTGCATACTGTCGAAATTCAGCTTGTTGACTTGTTCATGTCGATGCTTGACACATTGAAACACTAAGTCATGAAGCGTCAGCGGTAGCCTATCGTAGCCTCGTGACAGCTTGGACCCAATGCAGCAGTAAAATGAATGTACAACAATGCACTGGTTTGTGTAAGCATAACCTGACGTGCAGCCCTTGTCAATATGCAGATATAATACAGTATATGAAATGGGCACAGTAGTTGTGAGTCAACTGATTCTGCTCTTTTGTCTTGAGGTTTTTGTGTCTGCTTGTCCTTTCTGGAATTCGAGTTGCCTGAGGCCCAATAAGTCCCCTCTTTCAAAAGAAAGGATCTTGGGGCGATCCTCTGGCAAATGCCAGATGTATTTTGCGCATGTTGGACCCACATGAAACAGGCGCTAGCACTGCAAGTATCTAATATCAATGAAATCATGTCATGAATATAGTTGAGCAGTTTGCTTGTCAGGTGTCAAGTAGCTTTATTTAGGCAATGCCATCAGCAAGCTGAAATTCCATAAAGAATAAGTGAATCAGGTGTTAAGCCAACCACTACGGGAGGTGGTTTCGTGAGACCGAACGTTGCGGTAGTAGCTTAAGTCAGAGGCATGCCATGTCGAAATTGGAGGTTTGGATGACGGCTGAGGTCCAAGCATAGGTTGCCACACAATAAGCAGCTGCGCTCCCGCAGAGATTGGTCAAGACCTGGTGGAAAGATCCGACCATGAGAGGTGTCTCAGCCACTGAAGGGACTCTGCATCTTGCAAGGGAGCGAGTTGAGCCTTCATCCAAATCCTCCATGAACTATAAATATGATATGATATGACTTTGAAATATGAATAAGCAAACTGAGCGAAGCTGACTTTGGCACGGTTCATGTTATAGAATAGCACTTGTAATTCGGCCCCTGTAGTTCTCGCAAGCATATTCCATCCAAAGCAAGTTCAAGTGCAAGATGAGATACTTCACGTACGTCACTTCTCGAAACAAACGCAGGGCCCCAAGAAATACTGCATCCATCATCATCCATCAAGAAAACTCGTTCAGCCATGTTGCGACTGGTTGATATAAACAACTTGCCATGAATTGGAACACGAACCTTCCATGTTACCATGCCTGGTCTTTGGTCATATGCTCTGGAAGGTTTGATGCAAACCATGTCAACAAATCCTCAGCTCCAAGTTCTCTCCTGCATTCTGGCAAGCACCATGTGAATGAAGAGGGGTCCATATTCCACGCGAGTACAGTACAGTACACAACAACTTAAATGACTTGCCGATATTATTTGTGGATTGTTGCCGTTATTATTCCTTGATTGCAATATATTTCGTTTATATACCGTATCCATTCAAGATAATATGTAGTTTTCTGGGCGTGTTACAGGAAACCCTTTTGTCGCGGTGTCACCAAGGATCGCCGTTGCTTTGTGCCAAAGCTTTCGACAAAGATACAGCACCGGGTACGAACTTGATGTAGCCCGCATCCGGGGTCATGGCAAGCACTCCTGAAATGAGGTCAAGGTCAGAACAGCCATTACGGACTCTATTGCAACTACCCTGACAGATTGTAGTCATTCTCTATCATCTGATACCAAACAGGAGGACATGTCCAAAGTTAGACTCAGTGAACTCAACGTTGCGAAAATCTTGACCAGGTTTCTGTACGGCACAAAGCGCAGCATTTCGTTCTCTTCTTTGGGCAACCGCTCCTGTCAGTTCTGGAAAGTGGGCACTCAAACGATGAATCAATGAATCAGCAAACCTGGACCCCCGAAGTTTTGCAGGAATCTGCTTGTGGCTACCTGAAGTCTCCGCCCAGAACTTGCTTACTGACAAAGGTCCTGCCAGACCAGCTCCATCAAATGCAGCATCTGTAGAACCAGCTGATCCTGACACAGAGTGGAGTCTGTCCTGCCTTCGCTTTTCATGTGTGCATCCTCATGGTTTCATGCTGGCTCATTATTGTTCATTCCACATCATTTGATACAAAGAAAGAAGATCAAGCAAAATGCAACTCATTTCTGCTACCTGCTATACATTAATTGGTTCTTGCATTGACTTCAGCCAACAAAGCAGTTCTTTCTACAAAAAACGGGCATAACCGATTTGCAAAATAAACACCTGGGTTTCTTGACACCCTCATTTTACCTTCATCCTCATCGCTCATCGATGACAAGAACAACATGATCCTTTCCCATCAGCACCAGAGGACAGTACACCTTCATCCCAGGTATCAACAAATTTACCTCCTCTGTTCTTCAGCTTTCTGCGAAGGCACAATGTTTTGCAAAGCATGCAGTGCGAGTATTTCTTGGTGCATGTATGCTCACCGCGGCAGCAACCCCTGCCCTTACCCCACAAGAAACGTGAATAAAGCATCAAATCGCGAACATTTGTTCTTGCATCATTTATTTTCTCACCACGTCAACTGATAGTTTTCCCTCATGAATTTGCCATCAATGTCGGCCGCTTTGCCTGTCGAAGATCATCGCCAACCTTCACCATGTAACGGTCAACCTGTGTGAAAACCCCCGTCAGAGTCCCGTGGCACAGCTGTATCCCCTACTTACTGTACACGATACTAACTTACAGTATAGCTACTAGTATGACACACTATCATACAATATTCATGTTGATCATATTGGATACTTGTGCATCTTGACATATCTCGATCATTGCTTAGCTGCAATTCAACTTACCCAACTTGTCCATATGGCACACGACAGGAGAAAAATTCCTCGGTGCTGCAGAACGGCAGAAGTCATTGTCCCGTCACTTATGACTCCTTGCAGGTTCTACATCATCTCATAATTTCTCACAGACTTCTCCCGTTATCTCCCAGTAAACCTACCTGACAACCCAGGATGTTCCGTTCGACTCCCTTGCCTGGCTCTCACTCACCATACGTCGAAGGGACACATTGCCACGATTTGATTCCAAATCGAGGCCTCCACCTTCGGGCGCCTGGGAGGAGTTCGCGAGGAGTTGGAAGGTACGACATGGTTCGATTAGTCATTAGTGCTGTGTGGCTGTGGCTGGCTGCATGTGTGAGGCGGGAGGGAGTGCGTCTTGAGAGTGAATCTTCACTAAAATTTGCGAAAATGTAAGCGATCAAACCGAAAGAAGGATGATACCTCCGCACAGCCAGCGCAACACACTTGAAGTTGACAATGCTAGCCTGGAAGCATCCCAGCACCAGTGGCGCTGCATTGGATTTGAGAATCTCACCTTAATGCAAATAGCCGGGGGTGTTCCCTGCCAAGTACATCTTTAAGGATGACTTTGGTGGCCATTCTTCATGACTCCATGTATCCTTCCTCACATCATGGGGAAACCAGGATGTCATCAACTGGCCAACCTCCTTGCCATGCTCCACATCTGAATTCTTGTCGTAGTTCTGTGAATTCATGGATCATCCAAGTCTTGTACTGATATGATTGCGTATTTGCATCTGTTTTCCTAAGCATGATATATGATATAATATAATAATGTGCGATATATATATTTTATATATGTGGTACGAGTATATAAATTTGTCTATAATAACGTATTGTATCATATTGTATGTGTGTTTAGTCCGAGCACCAAAGAATCAGAAAGTGAACACCAAGCCTTTGAACCATTTCCAACCACCAAACAAAATTCTCATGGCAGTCATCGCCCAGCAGCAATGCGCCACGTCGACACCCAGGAAAGGCGTTCCCGGATCGACCGGGGTCGAGAGGAAGTTCCGGGAACTCCGCACCAAGCCTTGAGAGGCGAAGTACCCTGCATGATGTGGTCATGTGGATTGCATGGGGATCTTCTACTTTCAAATAAAAACACACTGACGTGCCAAACAATCAAATACTATCAAACAGATGCATGCTTTTCTTAAAGCATCTTTTGCCATTAGGAGCTTAAGTGATTAGTTCACATACAGGTCACTCTCTTTACGTCCTTGAAGCTTTAAAGCATCTCCAGCTCTGCTGGTAGAAGCTGTATGCATCCAAGGAACTTGCAGCTTGCGTGGCTGTCATCAACCCGGGATCCGCCTCATGGAGGTCAAAAATGATGAGCCTTGAACCTTGCCAGCTATCACATGATTCTCCGATAATTGTCAGTATGATCACTAAACATCACTAAACGATAATCATTACACCATTACTACACTGCTAAACTGCACGTCTTCACTTGCAGCAGTAGCGCGATGAAATGCGCGATGAGAAGATTGACATAGATACACTGTAAGAGGATGTAAGAGGATTGTTACCCACATCGGTAGAGGAATCACGCCTCCAACCTCTCCAAGAGGTAGCTATCCTCCAAGTTCACAAGTGACTCGCCATCGGGGTTCGTTGCCTGCCAGCACTGCTTCCGGCATCCACCCCTTTCTCGGAACTGAAATTGAAAGACCGCTGTGTGTCTGCAACCACTGACCCTTTTTGACTCCTCTTTGATTGTGAACACTGTCCTCATCATCTTCCTCCTCTTCTTCCTCTTCCTCCTACTCAGTATTATCATCATCATTGTCGTCATCGTCATCATCGTCGTCACCGCGGTCAGTTCCATGCAGCGCCAAGAATTCCCAAGGCCTACAGTACGGCTACAGAAATTGGTTGCTCCCCACCCCAGCTTTCCCCAACACGCACCACGGATTCACAGACACCTCGTCTCTAAAGGCACGGACATTCTCTTGAGATTTCATCTCATGCAACCGATGCCGTATGGCTCGAGTTTTCTCCGCCGTGTCACCCACCTCAGCCAAAGAGAGCTGCAGCTGGCAGCTGGGCATCCACATCAATATCAACATCCAGCTTGTCAGGAATAATCAGGAACACCCACCCCCGAATTTGTCGAGCATTTGATGGGAGCACGAAAATGTCTACGGGCAGCAAGTAAACACAGTAGAGCTCCTTACCTTTTTTGACTGGCACCACAGAAATGGAGTCTATAAACCAAATATAGCATGATGGTGCCAAACCAACAGAAAGCAACAACACTAAGACGTCAAGCTTCTGTTTCTCGTCCCAATGCTGCCAGGTGCAAGGTTTGCTGCCAAAGGGCAGCCTGCTCACCGGATTCATCTGGTCAATATTCGACTAGACAAGTTCATCATATAATAATATTCCGACGAGCGATTCAAGTGGATGAGAAGATTTCACCAACAAGTGGAAAATACGACAAAACTCAATAGAATATGAACTGCTTGTTTTTCGTCATGCAAGGAAGCCACCAAAACTGATGTAACTAATGCCATTGTTCATGACACACAAGTTACAATTGTTGGATAACTGAGGGTCCTAGCGTGTCAATGCAGGGCAATGCTTCCTTCTCGGTTCTGTGATGTACAGTACAACTATTTGCAACTATCAGGACATGTTCAAATTCCACACCCTATCGTGCGTCATGACCATCAACTATGTCACACCATAAGTAAACCAACCTACAATGGTGTGAATCTGCAGCTGTCCTTCAACCTCTTTGCCCGGTCACCCTACCTGCTGAGTGATCAAACGCAAGGCTTTATCTCTGAAACTTCGGTCAAGATCGGCACTGGCCGACCTTACCAGGCAAAGCGGCGAGAAAAACGAGGCCATCCATGAGGGAAAAAACCATCATCTATTTTTTCAAGAATAACTCGATCAATCGTTCGTCAAATACATCATTCATTGCATTCAAGGAGCTTGGCTGTAGATCTGGAAGCCCAAGCATCCAATTGAATCCCACGAACACTGTCCCAAAACTCGATGTTTCCTTCCAACGCATTGACCATGACCCAGCGTGCTTTGTCGTAGGCGGTACGACTGGGATCCAAATAATCTTGTGATAAACACCACAGGGACCAATAGATCTCCGAGATAAACGTCAAGTCCCGAGTACCCATGGCATAACGCAGCAAGAAACTGAGTAATGGCCTTCTCGCTGCATCAATGGCTACCAAATCTCCTGCTTTGGCCTTTCCAATCCCAAGACCGAGAAATGTGGGCTCCCAGCGTAACGACAACAAGACCTGTGTGAGCACCAATCTCAAGACCTCCTTGGCAGCACTTTCTCGTTCCATCGCGGTGGAGCTGCTGGAACTGGATCCAGACACCGAAAGCCTCCGCCAGACAGTGCCCTGATGGTCACTGAAGCAGATTTCATCCCCGGAATGGGAACCAATGATACGACCTTCTGCAGGATCCAAGACTGTTTCCATGGAGGTGCCTTGGAAAATCACTCCAACCGATTCAATCCAGGTCTTGGAGCCATCGCCCTCCACCTCACGTTTGATCAATACTGCTCCTCGATCCGGATCAATCATCTCCAGCACCACACGGCCGCCGTTGGCATCAGCATACTCGCCGCTCCAAGGCAAAACTAAGGACCACAAGACATCCGCCACGGTGCTACGAGCAACCGCAGGGCGATTGCGATCACTTTGGGCTTCACTGGTCAAGTAAAGGCCTTCCAACATGTCCTGAAGATGCTGGCCGGCAAAAGGGATCAGTGGATCCAAACTCCGTTATGTCAGTGCCTAAAAAAAAAGCCTGGTTGGTAATGGTTCCAGAGTCTGGTTGGTAATAAGAAAAGGCTTGGCAGGCCCTTTGAATGAGGCAAAGCACAGGGCCCGCATATTCACATCGTCTCATTTGTTGAGGACTTGTCCATTCTTTCGGAAGCTAGACCACAGTGACCCCTGTGAAAAAATACAAACCCCTTACCACATCCACCTCACTACAATTCAACCACAGCCATACAGCTGCGTAAACCTATCATTTTCAGTTTCAGGTGCTTGCTGCCTATCCATCAATGCGGCAAGTTACAGCACTGGCATCATCACTTTCACCAAGCAAATCAAAGCAATGATAAAGTATCATGAAGATTCATGAAGTATCACCTTAAGTATCATCACTGTGACATAAACTATCGCCATATAGGTTCCCACCCCTCATTATTCATCACCCGCAGCTCAAGGCACTCCCAAAAGCTCCAAACGCGCACTTTCCGCACGGGTCTCCCTCTCTACATGTTGTGGACTTCCAACGGTGCCCAGTTCCAAGGCAATGGTCTGCAAAAGAGTGAGTTGAGAGTACTGAACAAAAGTGTGGTGCAATTTTCCCTTTCCCCTTTCGCCCGAAAATGAAAAAATCGTTTTATGGAAGGATAAAGTGACTACTAATAACTAATAATACCGGATACCTGCATGGCCCAATGCAATGCAATCGATCATCATTTTGCAGTTGGCTGAGCTCATAAGTTTCCATCAAAACACGTCTTTCGTCAAGGGTGTACTGATGACTCACGGTTACCATGCGTTGAACTCTATCCAACCTGTATGAATATGTACTGCTAACTTTACACCCTCTAGGCCTCTACTTACAGGGCGGTGTCGTTGCACATGTCTGGATGCAGATTGTAGTTTAAGATTTTGAAATGAAGATGTCTTGCTCATATCATCTCATACCTTGCTCTCCATTTCTTCCACCTGCGGCAGGCCGAAGAACTGACTGCGAGAGGTGGTGGGACGCATGGAGCTCGCTTCATCGCGAGGCAAAAGGTCTGAAAGTCGTGGCATGTCCTGGTGTCGGGCTCAGATGTCTTCACGGGATGGGTGAAAATAGATTCACATGACATAGATTCACTACGATTATCTACTACTTAGATTTCTTAGGGAATCCTGACACTGCACAATACATCATTGAGCGCATGCCTGATCTCACACACACACACAGATATGTATATATATATATATATACATGTGCTCCAGGTATGCAGTATCTGACAGTTTTTCTTGAATATTCTTGAATTATATAATCATCATATTATCATGAATTATCTTGCAGTATCTTGAACATCTTAAGTTTGCTAATATCCATCCTTCACATTGTGCTTAAGGAATACGGAGAGGCCACAAAAGACGCAGCCCAAAAGGTCCTGTCGAACATGCGACATTGCAGCATCCTGGGGACAGCCACTTGGACGGATTCGAAAAGCGTTGCAGTGGTTGCTGTGGATCTGTCATATCGTTGTGCATATTTATCCAATATTATCCACACATTCTGCCAAATTTGAATTGCTATCTGTCAAGGCCAGCAAGCGCCCTTTCTTGAAGCAAGTAATCGCGCCTGCATGTTTCGGAGCTTTGGCACCACGACCCATACGAGGAAGGCATTCAGAATCACGGCCACAAGCTGCACCTCCTTGCAGGGATGGCAGGGATGGATGTGCGGTGCGAGCCCGGCTCTCCAAAAAGCCCTGAAGATCTCTAGTACCAAAGATATGTCAAAAGCATTCTAAAGCAACATTCATAGAAAAGACATTGCAAAGGTACCGACCTAACCCCGTGCTATTGTCCAGTGCGCTTCTCACACATCGTTTCACAAACCAGGCATTGTGAGAAGTATAAGGGTTTTGAGAATTGCTTCAAGTCCATTGGTCCATTGAGATCAGAAAAAGATAGAAGGGCTGGGTTAAGAGCGGCTGGAACAAGCAAACAGACAAGCAAAAGATTTCAGGCCTGGAAGGTCTTCTTGAAATCATCCCATGGGCTGCTCCAGGGTAGAAAACGGCAAATGACAAAGGCCTCGATATACTTGACCTCAGTGGGATTCATGTTTCCAAAGGACCAAAGATTGAAATCTGGTAACTTGGCTGAGTTCACGGTTCACGGGTCAGAAAGTCATGTTTGCACATGCCAAGTCACAATATAGAAGCCCATATTGACCACTTGGAAGGCTTCTCGCGGATCAAACATCGTGATATTCACGAAGAACAAGATCTGCGACATGATGACAGCGCTGGCTACCTCCATGGCGGGGAGAAAAGGCAGTCTTGGTTTGATATCTTGGGAAATCGGCAAAAATACAGGGCAAGGAAGCAAAAGCAAATGCCGGCGATATCAGGAAAATATCTCCAATAGATAAAGCTAGCCAAAAACGACAAACGTGTGCTCCATAGTGCACAAAAAGTTCCTGTCTGTCTGTCCTGGCATGCAAGCTATCAACAGATAAACAAAAACAAACGAGCGTATGAAACCCAATGCCTGGCTTGATGCATGACGGCAAGACATACGACGCCAGCTCAAAAGGGTTGGCATCAATAAGAGCAGCACACCTGTGGTCCGGGTGGTAATCAGCTGTGAACGATGACGTCCAAACGCAGAAATTTGAGTGGGTTTTATGAACCCATGCCTTTCATGGATGGGGAATGATCATGATGGTTGCTGGAAACACTTGACAAATGACGATCAGGGCTCCTTGTCCCATGAATGTTGGGATGGAGAGCCCTACATTATTGTGGCTCACTGATGGACGAACCGCATCAAACAGGTCAAATGGTGGGAAAACATGGCACGACTACAGCTACTTTTGCACAATTGTAGCACACCCCACCACCGTGCGATTCGCTGGTGGTTTGGCAACTTGTGCGTTGACTGTTGGACTATCAATGTGCAGCTCAGCCACTTGCCGACATGTCGCAGGCCCAGAAGAAGGCCAGTGGGATGTATCCCAGCGGAACCACGTGCAGCAGCAGGCATAGAAGAGGAAGCCTCCGTTTCAAAAAACATGGAAGAGACAGGGCCAGAGTGAATTCGATCTGGTGGAACTACAATTCAAGCAGCCCAATGATGTTCATGATTAAAGATTTCGCCAGATCAACCATCACTGAATCACCTTACATAGTGAGGTCAGGTGAGCTGGCTATACTTCTTCCCCAAATTTCATTGATGCCTTGAATATATTGAAATAAACCGCTGCAGATGCCAATGATTCAGTGGGCTACAATTCTCCTGGAAGGGCTGCTTTTCAAGGCGTTAAGCCAAATAAAAAGGATGCGGCCAAGTTGGATTCATTGACCTGGTTTAAGCCAACCAGTGCCTCGTCACGATTTCCACAAAGTAGTGGACCTGCACCAACTTTTTATGGTGCCTGACGAAGGCATCATCCACCCAAACGTAGAGCACCACATCCTAAGCCCGTTTTTTTTTTTAAGATTCCCCGGTTCCGCTCTGAGATTTGACTGTTCAATGGTGAAAACCAAAGAATCATTGAGAAATTGCGATACTATGCCATACTGTCATTCTGTCGGCGGCACCATCATGCCAAATCTGGCGTGGTGCTGTTCATCGACAGGGGGTTACCCAAAACTGTCCCACCAATCCCACCACCGCAAACGAGTCGCTGCACAGGCCATGGATAGGCACACGATCCCCACAGATAGCCCTGCTGCTTCTGTCACCATCTGATCAACGTGATCTTCTTCCAAAAGCCATGCCTCAGAAATGAATCTGCAGGTCTCTGGGCAAAAGTGTCAAAAAACACCTGGATAGACAAAGGCAGGGATTATGCCGTTTTCCTAAATGAGAAAAAGGGCAAGTTTTGAGTAGCAAACGTGGCCACGTATATGGTGACACTTTCATTATCCCTACACTGCCAAGAAGCAGAGTGGACGATGGCTGACCTGAAGAGTTCGGGCACCAGTGAATTTTCATGGCTCGGGTGACTCGGGTGGCTCTCTCTCTCTCTCTCTCTCTCTCTCTGATGTTTTCGAAAGGGGCATGGATCTATCTTGACCTTGTGATGATGTTAGGCAAGTTTCAAAATCGATTGAAGAACGAAAAAGTGAAATTCGATTCAATTTGGCACTTTCGAATCACCGAAACATTAAAATGTCCTACGCCATTTCAAGAGACGCTTCAGACACTTCTCAGTTCAAATCTTCATCCCAAGCCAAGGGCTGCCGAATGCTGCCAAGGTTCAGCAAGATCAAAGGCAAACTTGCAATCGACAGCTTCCGCAAGCCACGCATCAGATTCTCTCCATAGCGGCTGCCCTTCATTTCTGCATTCGAAGGACGGCGCGAACCGGAGCCACTCAGGACCTGGGCGAAGGCCAAAGCGGCCAAAGGCCCAGCTTTTGGAGACCCGGTGCGTCACCGGGCTTGGAACCACTTGACATGTGTCAACTTTATTTACCAGTTCCAGTCAGAGTATTTTTTGGAGCCTGCCCGGTTGTGCCATGTCCCCCACTCCACCTGTCTGACCTATGATCTGGGACCTCCGTACTGAGGCCAAAGGTGAAGCCAAGTCCTCCTCACGACCCCAGCACACGCCATCCCCGAGTTTGTCCAGCATCTCCACGAAGGGCGCCAATTGTAACGCAGAGACCACCAGGGCAACGCCCCATCCGTAGGGCCGATTCTTGCGAATGGCACACCGATGTCGGCTGAGAGTCAAAGCCGACAAAAAGGTGGAAGCCAGAACGCCAAATATCAAGAGCCAGAAATACACATTTTTCACCTCAACTCGCCACACTTATGGTCTTAAAAGAGGCCTTGAGTAGGCGCCGAAAATGGGGGCTGCCTTGATGCATGCCCTTAAGCCAAGTGAAAAAAACAAGCAACACCCTGCTCCACCCATGTCGTTCTTGATGGTGTGTAATGCATTAGTGTGCAATATTTTACAAGTGCAAGTCGTATACAGTATTTGATTGATTTGCTTTCATGTCTCCGGCATCCAAGCTGCAACATCCACCCACGTATCAGATATGTACCTTGGTTGCGCCCATGTGTGTGTTCCATTGTACTTCTATTCCGCTACATTCAAGTGATACAAGTGCCAAGCTGCGTGGATGAAAAATCACACTGAGACTCTTGTCGGAAACATCTTGCATTTTTTAGGTTGATGTTTCTCTATGAGTCCTGAGTCACCCATCTCACTTTGCCAAGTTCAACCCAATAAAACGCATTTGCCAAGTCACAAGAGGTGAATCAACACGGCCAAAACATCAAAGACCCGCTGTGCTGTCAAGAGCAAGCCCTTGATGGTTAGACCCAGCACACGCTGGAAGTTTCTGTTGCACTTGCCACACCTGGAATCTAGACATTACATTCTTTGAACTTGTTATCTCTATCTCAAGGCTTCAAAAGTTCCATTAGGATTTAGGATTCATCATCTAAATCAATTGAAATTACTTGCGAACATTGTGAAGCCGAATCGTTTGTCTATCTTCTATGCGGAATATCTTGGGGATTGTGCCATGAAAATGCCACGCTCTGCGAGCTATGGAACACACACGGTGCAAATTAGGCAACCATGAACTCACGCCTGGTGTTGCGCTGATCATTTTCCAACAAAGGCTTTTTGCCCCTTGAGTTGTTGTTGGGCGATGCTAATGGCACTTCTGGCATTTGCCAGAGCTATGGCAACCGGGCAACCCAAAGTCTGTGTAGTAAATCCGCACTTAGTTTTTAGCTTGTCCATGAATGATGAGAGCTGCCCTGCAGAAAGTGCAACTTCTATCTTCTTCCGTGTGTTGAGGGAGTCGATTGGAACGAAATCTGGTGTCGGCCAGCTATCTAAGGGGTTGTCATGTGATGTAGCCGTGGCTGTAAGTCAGCTGAGTGATGCTCAACGGTATGGTGGTTGCCAACAAGAATGGCAGTTCTCTCAAGTAAGTTCTGTTCAAAAGACTTTGTTCATGACAGTCAGGTCTTGAGCTATTGTTAAACAGCTGCAGTGACCAGTTCATGGTTCAAAGACATTCAAAGCACTCAACTTGTGGCAAACCGCCACAGGTGGCGACCTTCAAAGCAATCTGCCTCTTGGACACATCAATATGGTGAACCTACCTTTACCCTTTCCACTTCAGTCAAAGCTACTCAGCTGTTATGTTTGCCGTGCCATCCCCTCAGCAAGTCTGGTTTCATAAGGTTCATTCAAAACATATCTCAATACTTGCTTCAAGCTGTAATCGATCTAATGATTCAATATTGACGCTATCACCCTCCAACTTCTTTTGCTCTGTGCGCTTTGGATGACTTTTTTCTTCCTTGCGCCAACTAAACCATGTCTTGAAGGCCCAGCGTGTCCAGTCCTCCTTGGCACCGCAAGAGTGTGTGGAAGACTCCGGCGACCAATGCCTCGATCTCTCGCAGGCACTGAAAAAATCCTGCAGCCAGCAGCCAGGGACTGCTCTAAATGTTCGGTAATATACTTTGTGCAGGTTTTATCATGTTCTGCCTTATTCTTGTATACAAATGTTTTATGGAATGCTGCGGGCTCAAGGCTAGCGGCTAGCAAGTTGCACTCAAGAGCTGTAACACATATATCAATATGAGTGATATATCACTGAAATATCTATTCAATTCATCATTGTTGATTTATCTCATATATAAAAATGGAACATCTATAATCTATAACACACATTCTTGGACCTTACCCTGCCTTACCCTGAACATATTTTACAGGTCCAAGTCCTTGCACACTTCAAGCCCGTTGCTCTGCCTCGCCATCCTTGCCATCCCTGCCATCTCCATTCCATGCGCCCCGCCTGCAACACAATGCCCTGCCGCTGCTCTGCCAGCAGCAACAAGCCACGGCGCCACTGAGATGCACGACCTCGGGGAGTCGGGGAGTGTCACTGAGTCACCAAGTCCCTTGAGCACTCCTAAATGCAAGGTGGAACAGGTGCATCGCATTTTTTTGGTCTTATTTGCGCAAGATTTCGACAGTATCTACTGAGTGCTGAGTAAAAACGCTGAGAAGGCAAATCAAGGGAGCCTTATGTAGTATATAGAAAGCCCTGGAAAGATGTGGAAAGGAACTAAAGTCAAGCCCTGAAGCAGCCAAAGTAGTAACCAAGAAACTGCATGCTGCCAGGAGCGCTTGATATGAAAGAAGATCAGCACATGCTGGAAAGCTTGAGAAGCTCAATTCCCATTGCGAGGCTTGTGCCAAGCAAAACAGAAGCGCATTGACACCTCGATGACACGACGTTTTCTGATTTCTTTGTCGGACTCACTGGAAGCCACTTGGCTTTGGGAAATTACAAGTGCATCATTTCTGCGTAGATTTATGCGGTAGTGTACGGTCATGAAATTCTTGCCTGCACAGTGCACAAGATCCAGCTTTACAACATATTGCCCGGAGTCTCCAAGAATGACTTCATCTCTATCTCTGTCATTTTGCAAGACACTGATAGTCGACGGCACGTTCTGCTCACAAAGCCTGGGACACGGCTCAAATTGATGTCTGCCATCTGCGGTATTTCCTCTCTATAACATAAGGGGATAGCCAACTGGTTGGCAAGTATACTGCCACGAGTCACAATCTTTAAATTGAAATCTTTTGGGGGGGAGCATTTCCCCAGTGTCAACGTTCAGTGCAAACAAGTCCATCCAAGATAAGTTCTTGATTGGGCCATTTCAAGTCGATGGCAGTGCAGCCAGCAGCTCGTTGACCATGTTTATAAATAAATCTGGTCTGGTGCCACTGCGACGTCAGGATCTAGGACGAGCAAACTGCACAAGTCCCCCACTTAAATAGATGATTCAATGATACTTTGGTAGATGACACGGACCCAATCTGCCCTTGAGAAACCCATCTTGAGCCCCTAAGCCTTGACATAAGCTGCAGTGCTTGCTGCCATTCGCCAGACATTTTGCAGGCCGTTAAGGCACCCGAAAAGGTCATGTCATTAGCACGCAGCGAAACGCTTGTCATCTCGTTCAGCCAGTGAAGCCTCGTTGGTGACAATAGCATGAGGCTAAGGGGGACAAATCTTAGTTGCAGCAGATGCAGCAGAAGTATGGCATGGCGGTATCCTTCAGACTTCCCCAATCCCTTTTCTCATGCATCAGTTACATCTCAAAATCATCTCATCTCCACTAGTCACTATTTGATCATTTCCATCTCCTACCATTTCCTGCCCAGTTGTGTCTTTCTGTGGCTCTGCTTTTCCGTTTCTCTGAACCAAAGGACGCCAAATCCCAACGATCCGTGGTGGCACAGGCACTGATCAACGCATTGTAGGTCACTTCATCGGCTTCCAAGGTGTGCCTGGTGTGCACACATGATGTACTGCTAGATTTGAAAGTGGGAAACTATTGGAAAACCAGGAAAGCAGAAAATGCATGAAAATGCTGATCACCAAGCTGCTCTTGCATCGAGTGTAGGAGTTGGAATGCTTTCTTTCGCTCACCGGCCTGCAGAGTATCACTTCAGTGCATGGACGGTCAACACAACTGCATGTCTGTATATGAATTTTGAACTAGCCCTCACGCAAATGACTTGCATTATATGTGATGACTCTGGAGAACCAGGGTCGTTTAAATTAAGGCTCCAGGATGCTCCAGGTGCTGATGCCTTCAATCTCACCCTTTCCAGCTGCACCTTCTCACAGCTGCTGATAGCGGCATTGAAAGATTCTCTGTTCAAGCTGAGGTTCAGAAGATGCATCCTGAGGTGTCTTTGGGCAGTGGCAAAAGGAGTCAACCAGAAGTCATGCAGATTGTATTCAATTTCAGCGGATATTTCGATGGCACTATACATCCCATATCAACGGATGGGCGTTGCCCGCAGAGTGCCGTCTGGATACTCCTTCAAAAGCTGCAATGCCAGCTGCCACCTCACAAACAGTGGCCCACTTAGTGGTTCCGTATCAAAACCCAATGAACTGTACTCTGAGAGCATCGTGCTGCTACATTTACCACAAGGCATCACAAGGCATCATATTACTGACATCAATTTGCATCATTTTGTTACGTTACATGACATTGCTACTAGCCACCCTGTCATCATAATGACGCATACTATTCCTACCCTTGAAATCTGCAAGAAGCTCTTCAGCTGTTGAGGCCAAGCCGCTTGGCTGAAATTTGGCACGTTGTAATCATGGCACTGAAGCTTCTGGCAGTAGCAGTCACAGCAGTCACACTCGAGCGCATCCTGAAGCTTCATGAGAGCATGCGAGGCGACAAAGTGCCCTTCCCCCAACCCGAGACTTGCAGCCATCAGGGCCATCAAGAGACAAGATTCTGATCGAAAATCAAGAGGGCGTTCAGCCATTGCCTGCCCCTCTCACACGCGGTGATGGCAGTGTTGTATGTGATCTCACCTCAGTTCTGTGAACGGAACGCTACACAGAAAGGTTTCCTTGCAAGAAAAAGTTACCTGCAAGTACAACAATTCGACATGACTATCTTGTTGACACATGTTGATATATGTTGACACCAAGCTCATCTTCCGCCCTAGTTTGCAAGGGTAGTTTGCCTCCAGTTCACCTGTTTCTCGCCTGACCTTGTCAATACCTTGAAATCACCTGGCAGACAAGTCACTGCACACGGACACTGCGGTGAGCCTTTCCAAGACAGCTATGGATTTCTGCCACCAGCTGGCCCTGCCACATGTCGAGATCAGTGTATTCCAAGTAGTTTCATCAGCTTCCACGCGTCGACGCTGCATGAAATGCAGCACTTCAAAAGCTTTTTGCCAAACGGTGGACTTCTCACAACTGCTGATGGCGGCATTCCAAGCCACCACGTTGGGTTCAAGGGTGGAAGCACGGGTGGTCAGCAAGCTTATCGCCAAGGGCCAGGTGGCTAAGCCATCACACGCAGCAATTACAGCGCCTCAGCTTTGATGCACCAAAGACCTCACCTCAAACATGTTCCTGCACATAGTGACTCTAATATAAATATTTCAAACATAAAATATATACATATATATATAATATACATAACTTCTAAAGCGACATGAGAGACTGGGAGACTAAGAAATACCTTTGCATACAATTCATACAACATATGTATACGAATCTTCTGTCATGCACTTGTGATTTTGTTCGTGTGTGCGCACAATAGACGCTTGATTGCATACATATACAGCAACGGCATCTTCACAGAGAGGGACAAACAGAAAGATTCATATTCATATTGTTGAAAGCCAGCACGCCGTTTTGGACTCGTGCGGTATTACTAGAATTGGGACAAGGTGCTGAGGCTGACAACATCAGCGTTCAAGCCCTCCTCCATCGATAAAAAGAGCTCTAGGGCTGCTTCCCACTCCATAGCATTGGCGTACGCTGTCAAAGTCGTATTGAAACAGGCAACTGTTGGCTGAAGATCCAGCTGCTTGATTTCTTGCAGCAGCATTGCTGCAAGTTGCCATTCCTTTTTGGGTGCAGGACTTTTGCTGTGGGGGTCTACCCAGGAGGGTCAAGCAAGGGTTTGAAAGTGGTTTGACCGGCTAACTAATTCACCTGCATTTGACCTGTTGTCGAATATGTGGTTGCATCAATTAGTCTAGCTTCGGATGCTCTTGCGACAGCACTGATGGCTGCACCATAAGTAAAGACATTTGGAGGAAGCCCAGTTGGCAAATTTCGCAGTTTGGCCACGGCTGTCTGCCAAAGTGCAGGGTCTTTGGCATAAGCAGCGATCACAGATGTATAGCTTGCCTTGTTGTGATTGAGCCATTCATTGGAAGAGATCAATAACAATCAATCCAATTTTGCAAATCCTCCCAGGTACATGGGTACAGGTGAAAACAAAACGGGTTGGAAACATATTGAAAATTAACATTTGAAAGCCATTTCCAAGTTGCAATATCTGGTGTGACTTTCAAGCTTGGCGCTCGGGTCAAAAGTTCAATGGCTTCGTACCAACGTCCGCGGCGAGAAGCCAATGCCAGCAGAGCATTGAATTCATGACACTTCAGATCTATGAAATGACCTCAACAAGATGAATGAACCATCTTGCAATTCTCACAAATGCAAGACAGCAAGCTATCACTGTGACAGCCACCTCAACCAATCCTGACATTTTTGCTGGGAGCAGGGCAACAATGGAACTAAACACAATAGCAGCCTGCGGGTCAAGTGTGGCTTCACCTGAAAACCCAAATATGTGCAAGCAGGAGACCGGAAAGGATTCGTCGAATCAATTCTTGAAGTTCTCTCTGAGCCCTTGGATTTTGACATGATTCACTCCAGGCCAATCAACCACCCGATTTTCTGAATCAAGGTAGCGGTTCAGGGCCTTGACATGGCATCTCTATCTGAAAGTCTGGCTTAGACCGTGCAAGTAGTAAGTAGTAGCCATTTGTTTGTTTGTCACTTCGGAATTGGCTCATTGACTAATAGTGGACAAATGTGCCAGCCTCACCGCTTTGCTGGTTTATAGGACTGAAAATCAGCTTTTGGAACATGTTCACTGTCGGGATATAGTATGATGCACCCACGTGGTTGTTTTTGGGACGTGCGATACCAATTTTTTGGTAATGGACCTGTAACAGTAGTGAGACATGTCGCCTCACTCCAGCTCCTTCCATATTGAATGATACGTGACTTGGGCAACTACCAACATCATCCAACATGGCCAAATGGCATTACCGTTCGTAGACCGGTCTAACCAAATTCCAACTGCTTTAGTAAGGAAGGAATCCCGGGTTGAAGTCGTTAAACCATAGCTCATTGATTCATTCATACTGCAAAACTTGCCAAGCAACTTGGGTCTAATCCTCCGCAACTTTGCTGTAGCCAAAGCTGAGCACATGGCACCACCAACAAATTGTCACAAGAGATGGTGAGGAAAAGTCTATCACTACCCAAGTCTGCATAATTTGTTCAATGGTGGCGATTCTGCCCAACTTGGTAACTAGCTCACAAAAGTCGCTTTTTGGACCTAACGCTGCACTCCAACATCTCCAATGCCTTTTGTTGATTTCAAACAGCACAGCAACAACACAACTAGGGTGCCCATCACTTTGAGAAAGGAAAAACTGCATCCAAGTGCATTGCACCAACTGATGCACCTAGGACTATATGGATTCCATGAAAAGCATACCGCTCCACTTGTCTGATCCTTTGCGCATGCTTGCTCTGCGAAGCAAAGTGTCAAGACCCACACCATGCCGCATTCCAAATGTTTGTCCTGGGTCACGGCAACCTTCCTAATGGCACCCTGGATACATCATCGCATCTTTTGGGCACTGCCTGTACAAAGCTGTACACTGCAAAACGCAAAAAGTGTCCTAGGCCTTCGACCTACAACAGCAATACTACAGGAATCATCAACACGAAAACAGGTGAGCTCTCACCATCGTTTGGCCTCTCATGGGCGGCAACCTGCCGTGGTGTCCAACGAGCCACGGCTCAAACTGATGGTTGAATCAGAAGTTGAAGATGTTGAAGGCACCACCTTTATGTAGTGCATATGCGCATGAGATATTGAGTCGTCCAAAGCATGACTAGCAAAAATGTAATTGATCCCTGCGCTTCATCAGGAAGCCTAGTCCTGTTCCAAGACGAAGGTCGGTGTCTCGCCCTTGGACGTGGCACCCGTTTCGGGGGGGCCAAAAGGGACGAAGGCCGAGCGCTTGGAGAGTACGAAATCACGCAGTGGTAGGTATGGTAAGTCCCAATGATGCATGATGCTCCCTTCCCAAATTGAAAATGCAATGGAAAGCCACGCGTAGAAATGTATATGCAACTGTGCAATTATAAATCTGTATAAATCAGAATCATATACAGGGGACGGAACGATACAGGCGTTCAAGTGCACTGCGTGCATGGAAATCCTTTTGCAAAGATGGTCTTGACAAAAGGACATCCTCCATCCCATCCAAGGTCAGACCCTCAACTGCTGAATGGTGATGATACTGACAGCACTGTCACTGTTTTGCACATTACGTGTCGAAAAAATGATGGATTCTGATAGATGATCGTTGCCATTGGAGATGTGAGGGTGATTGTGAGGTCTCTTAATGGCGACAACTTCCCCCCAACACCATCCGACAACTTTGCCCTGAGATCCATGCTGCTGTCATCATCACCCGTCGTCCCGAGGCAGAACGGAAAAGCCTTCCCAGTCTGGAGGGTTGGGACATTGGTTTCTCTATGTTTCTCTCAGCTGCGAGCGGATTTTTGAAAAAGAAACATGCCGTGTGGCCCCTGCCGTGCAACTCCTGCAACAAGGCCTGCTGAACCATCCAACACCAAACCTTTGCAACACTCCCTGCACAGCATGTTGGAAGGCCTATCATGCAAGGCGGCAGCATATCCGCCAAGGCCGCTGGGGTTGAAGTCCGCGATGCAAATGAGCTCTGCCTTCGTTCTACAGCAATGTCGAGTCCAACTTGTATCGAACACATTGTGAGTGGAAGTGGCGAACGCGGCGAACGCGGCGAACGCTGCAAACATCTGTGGGCCATGCACCCACTTCAGGACTACAGTGAAGATCAGCCCAGTCTCCCAGAGGTCATTGCAACACTCATGTTTGATTCAATTGCCACGTCCGCGCCTCTCAAAAACTAACAAGCCAACCATTAAACGGTAGAATTTCGATACAACCTCTTTTTATGCACTCCGGCTACGTTGCTGACATCCCCCCAAACTCCTCAAACTCTTTGGGCCTTTTCAGCAAGAGCGAAGGCTTCAGCTGCCCGCAACGTACTGAAGACGTGCCGGCACGCATCCTGTGCACTGAAGCCAAAGCAAGAAACAGTTGCGAAAATCACCGAGAAAGTGCAAACCAAAAAACTCAGCACCCACCCGGATATATTTCCAAGTGTCAAGCCTTGAAGAATATGGAAGACTGATGATGTTCGCTGGTTGCATAATATTAGGAGTTTTACAGAAGCGACAGAGGCGTATCAAAATGGCCACAAGACTACGCCGCCTGCCTCTGCAGAATCGCCAGCGCCCTGGAACAGAAGTTCAGAAGTAAACCGAAATATCTGCACAGCTCTTTGTAACTGACGCGGGAACAAAACCCTCTTGTTTCACCGGATGTTTGATTTTTTCACTTTTTCAATGCATTTCGGGCACCAGTGGCGATTGGAAGCTGGGACTAACATGGTCAGGATTGATTGCCCGCTGATCGAATGAATCATTCATTGATGCTTGCTACATTCCCTCCTCTGCAAGAAAAAAACATACGTTTTGAAGTTTTGATGTTTGATATTTTTGTTAGGCGGCCAGGTTGTGTCACACGTGGGGTCACCTCCCCCCATCACCATCCGCTTAACGAGCCTCGTCGCCGAGAAGAAAGACTTTCAAGAAGACCTGGTGCTTTTCTGACCATTTGCCTCTAAAGTCAATCCTTAGGCTTGGCCAGAAGAGGATGGATCATTGAATTATGTGGAAGTGGTAGGTGTTTAGTGTACTGTTCCGAAAATAAACATGACAAAAAATTGCGTGAACTGAGACGAGAATACAAATGATGGAAAATATGTGTAGTGCAGAAAAGAGAGAGAGAGAGAGAAGGAGAAGGAGGGCGAGAGAGAGAGAGAGAAGACAAGACGTGATCTGATTTGAAGCGGCTCGAGTCTTCAGTCTGTCAGTGGGGTTGGACCAGGTAGCTGCTAGCTATCACAAGCCATCTGCCAGTTTGTGCAAACTGGGTCTCCTGGCAGCACTGTTTTGCTGGGTGATGTCTCTAATGCCTCCCCTTTCGAAAGGCTATCAGAAGACAGCAACGCCGTGGACACCTCATGAGGAGTACAACAAGGGTGGATTCCTTACTATTATATTATCTCATGATATCTGTAATTACGGTGATCTCGTAACTAGGATAACGGTGATTTCTAACTGAAAATTCAGCGGTTTGCTTCATTCATTCTTGGTGTCATGGTGATGGCTCAAGTCACTACCACCCAAGGACTGACTGACTTGGGACACAAAGCTTCAGCATCTTACGGCTGACGGATTATGAGGCTCCACACCGAAGGGGCATAGTGTTTCAGCAACCTCACTGGAATGATGGGGCTGAAAGAGATGGGCAGCCCGTCCCTCCAAGCCTTTGTTGCTTGTAATGATAGGGGAAAACAACACCTCGCCCAAACTACCGAGCATCACGACCCCTGGAAAGGGCAGCCTTTACCAACCAGAGGCTGCTGTATAGGTTTTTGATGGTTTTTGGAGTCTTGATGGGGCAAGAGCTCCCAACCTAACCATGGGGCCAATGACATGTAGTAGACCTCCTATTTACAGTACCTCATCTCAAAAGCCATGGAAGGCAGTGCCTGATAAGGCTGACAAGGCAGAATGGCGAAACACTGTGAAGATCAGCCGGCCCAACCCACATGAATCATAGAAAGGAAGTACAATTTTTACTAGGTTGTCAATCGTTGAAGTGTAACAGAGCAGTAGTGGAAGGTATCAGCAATCGTCTGCCATGTTTTTCCAACGCATCACTAGATCTTCCACGGGATTCACAAGTTGTGGCACTGCACCACCCCAAAAAAAAATTGACAACTCAAACACAGTTCATTTTCCTCCCTTTCCGATGAGTTTTGGTCCAAGATCTTCCAAGTCTTGGTACATGCCCGGAGCTTGTTGGGCTTCAGCTTCGTCTTTCACAGGTGACTTCGTGGGAGCCACGAAGTGCACAGCTTCCTGGCTGTAGGGGAAAAGACTTACCATAGAATTGCACATCTTCAACGATAGCACAAAAAAAAAACTACAATACCAGGGATATTTGTTTCCGGAGTATCCCAAGGTTTGCGCAAGGAGATAAGAGATATAAGAGGAGTAACTTCGTATCATCCTGATGTGAATCAACGATGATCATTGATCATTCAAAAAATTGACCCGATATTGCCCCAGAATTCTGCATAACTTCGGGTGCTTGTAGATAGGTTGTTTCCTTCTCGACCAAATGAAGTAATCTACCATGACATCTGTCAGCCTGCAGCTTTCCTTTAGCAAAGCAGTCCGCCAAGAAAGCCTCCAACCTGGGAAGTTCAAACGAATTCGTACTCAAGAAGAATCAAATGACGCCGATTGATGGGTCAGGGAAAAGCTAATGAGATAATTGGACAATGGACAAATGTATGGTCGGTATATAAACCATATAATCAAATATCTATTCACCACTAACCATCTAGCAGCCTAGCATTCACCAACGTGTTTGATCGAAGAAATGCTTTCGTGCAGATTCTGCAAAGTCCTCTTCCCAAACAGGTCTCTTTGCAGTAGGGATTGAACCATGACTACAAAACTAAGTCGCTGGCTTTTCTTCGGTTACACCACCCCGCCGTAGCAAGCGCACGCATCTGGGTTCGGCTGCTGTGTCCAGTTTCAGCACTGCGGACCTTGTTTTGATGCGACGACCAACAGCCCCCGACAAGACCGGCTGAAGTGACTTCAGAAACTCGGTTCCACAACGCTTGCAAATCTGCAGTATCCAGTATCCATATGATGTGACAAACAGGAGATATGTATAACTACGGACTAAATGCTTATAGATAGAATCGAATGTATAGTACAAACTGTACAAACGCCCTCCTTGCCGTGCAAGATGGGAAACCGTCCAAGACCAACAGTGTGGGAATACCCCCGTCGCGACCTGCCGACCCTGACGGACAATTGAGAGCCTCACTCGATGCCCACTGCGCAGGGACCCCCATCCATGATGCGCAGGAAAGGAACGTGCTGCAAGTCCTTCCAAGTATGTCCAAGTTACTAAGTTGAATTCTGATGCGAAACGAAATCACAGCAATAAAGCACATCCTAGCACGTGATAGCATGTGCAGGTATCATGTTTCTTGCCAAAAGAAGTATATACAAGTTTCAGAAACAAGGTCTCGCAAGGTCGCAGGTAGTGGCACAGCTGTCAATATGCAGATGCAGTGGGAAAGAAGGGTCAACCGCAACTTCTGCCGGCCTCAAAGACATGCTCTGGGCATGTTGGCGAGATGTGCCCAAAGCGATTCGCCGATGGTGCGGCCAAAGGAACCTTGAAAGCTATTAGCGTCCATGTGGAAGCGCACATCACAAGTGTCACACAGAAAATGACGCCCATGCTGTTAAAATGGCCTTGGCGGCCTTGGCGTAGGTATTCAAAATTGCGAGAATTTGTGTCCAGTCACATCTGAGTGCCCCCAACACCTGCAGCTTCCACCAGTTGCCTCATCTCAACATCCCCCCAGCACTGGCTACATCCATGTCCCACCATCCCGGCTGCATGGGGGTTAGGGGAGGAGGCTGAAGCAGCTCCAGCACTGAAATGGAGAAATGCCAAGATGCCATAATGCGCCTTTCAATCTGAGGGCTTCAAGAATGGAACGACAAACTGTCGCCAAACAAATGCAAGTATGGAGTTCTATCATGGGCGTTGCAGATTTCTTAACTTGGCGTCATCATCCGCACATGTGGGCAACTCAGCGGTTCACAACGCTCTTGGATAGTTGAAGTCAAGCCAGCTCATTCCTCCCAAGCTTCTTGGCATCCCCAGCCGCGCTACGGGATGTGATGGGCAACGCACTGCTACAAAGCCAGTTCCAGCAGTCACCTCTGACGGAACGTCTGGGCCTCAAAACAGATCCATGGCGCAATGGCACACACCCAGTATATAAAGGACAAAATTGTTGGGGCACTACTGTAATGCTTGCACGGGATGAATTCAAGAGAAGCTTGTCCAGGGAAAAGAGGCTGAGAGGCTAAGTAGCTGATCTTGCAATGGCTTGTGCTGGGACCAATGTGGAACAATGTTGAGTATGTAAAATACCAGTCAGAACTAGAAACATCTGAACATCTAGAAACTACTTTTTCTTTGCGGGTCTACTACCAGCTGCTGCAACCTGCGCGTCAATTGGCTGCTTATCTGGACACAATCCTAGCAATCTCAGGCTCACGGCGGGCTGGACCAACGATGCTCAAAGGCCCTGGCCAAAACGCCTGAGGGCAATGAGAAAGCTCCATTGACTATCAAGGCGGCGCCAATTGAACCAGGTTTGGGACGAAAGAAAATGGCACCAAAGTATTGTAGATACAGTAAGCCATTTGGCACCCCGAAATGAAAGTTCAGAATGCGGAATGATTTTGATTGGCAATAAAATAGCAATGGCAATATCTGGCAATATGATAGTAAGCGTCGGTCCCCTAGGGATCAGAACTGGCGCGCCTCAGCCAGTGCTTCAAACAGTTCCTTGCCATCTGGAAGAGAATCCAAATCCAACAATCGCAGCCTTAGCATCTTAGAAATCACCATGCCTGTGTTTGGTTCCACCAGCATGACATGGGCATGCAAGGTTGGATAGGGACTTGGGGATGCTTGGGATAGGTGTGACTGAACCAGGGCTTCGGACGCATCCTTTGCGCTGGCAACATGCAGAATGCATGGATCGGTGAGGGGCCTAGTGACGGCCATGTTGTGGCGTGGTCACGGAATCATTCCACACTTAATCTTCGCACAGAAAGCGATCCACCAACAAGCCAAACAGACATCAACATTGTATCGCATCTATCGACAAGAAGAGGCCCGAAGACAGCACAATCACATTTTGGCATATCTTAGGGTGCAACGCGCTAACGACAGTGAGCTCAAGAAAGCTATCAGCTATGACATGGCGGCTCAGCTTGCCCCTTCTTCCCATTGCCTCCCCTTGGCTGCGAAGATTTTCAGCACAGCGGTTGGATCTAAGCCATTTGCTCCAAGGCCATACCTCAATTGATCAGGTCCCAGTTGCAAGTTGGGTCAAAGGCACTTGTCTTCGGCCCCAAACACGTCTGTTGCTGGTTGACCCTGTTTATTTTTGGGATACAGTGGTATAGCCACTACAAATCAATGTGACAGTTGGCTGAGCCCATGATAGCTTGGCAACAATGTCACAACCACCAAACCTCAAGAGTTCACCATGGATGAAGTCTGAAGCTCTCCACCAAAACTTATGCACCAAAACGGATCTGAATTGAGACCTGTGGCTATTCAAACGTGCTGAGAGTCAACGCACTTTCAAGGAAACGCCGACTCCCAGCGCGCCATGGCCAACCATTTCGCAACCTGCCCTGTTGATTTTTCAATTCCACGATTTACATTTATTGTGGGTATGACATTGGCACTGGGTGCCACCCACACTGTCTCTGTCGGGAAGGCCACCAAGTGTCCTTTGCGCAAATGGCGCGCCAAGCGCTCGAAGCGTCCATCCTCATGAGGCCTTGGCATCGGAAAATTGGCAAGCCATCAACAGCGAGAAGGGTTGGATAAGGTAGGGGAAACAGTGAAAATAGAAGATAAGTGCGAAGCTGGTAAAATCGACAACTTTCCAAACGATGAAGTATGATTCAATGAATGAAAGGAAAATCTGCATGGAAATAGCAAAGTCTTGCAGACGGAAAACTCGATTGTTCACTAAGGAGCTGAGAAGGAAATTGAACAAAACGATGCAATTCCGGAAAGGGTGCTCTTCAGATTCAAAAGAAATGCACAAAATCTTCAGCAAAAAATGGTGATATTTGCAGGCTTTCGACTGCGCCTTCCATGTTGAACCTCCATTGCGTATCATGAATCATGAAGCCAAGTTCTTGCCAAGTCCTTCCACCCTCCAACCCGGTTACCCGCCGAACACAGCAATTGCCGCTTGAACTGGTTTCCAAATCAAGCGGCGGTCGAAGGATCACTGCGGCCTGCGATAACCAGCGGTAAAACCAGATCAAACGATACAATAAAATACAGTTTAGTAATAACTAAATATTCTATAAATCTATAACATGTTGAAACCCTGCACTATACAGTACATCCATACAAATCCATACAGCATTTTCCTTGCCCCTTCTAGTTTTTCAATGGATGGGACAGGCTTGGGCAATACGAGACACTTTGGTCATGGATCAACTAGTCTCACGCATCCTCGCGTTATTTTCGCTTTCAGGCCAATTTTTACCAGTTCACTCAGGCAAAGTTTTGCAAGTCGGAACTTTTCCCGGTACGTTGCAAACATCCAGCCTCATCTTCAGCCTCTGACCTCAGAGGTCGGTTGAACTGTGCCGTCATGCAGCATTCAAAACATGGTGCTGAGTGAAACTGAGTGACACTGACACCCTGAGACAGATTCTATGATGTTCAGATCAGCAATAAGCCATGTATACAATGAATCCAAAACTGTCTGAATATTCAATGGTTCAAATGAAGAATCGACGTCATCGTGATGATGATGATGATGATGATGACGATGATGGTGGTGATGATGATGATGAAGAAAAGTGCAACCATGACACGTGCACTCCGCAACAGCATAGGGGTTCGCCATGCCGGCGTTCTAAACAGTCAACGTGTGGCAATGCCACTGGATGTCCGCTCTTCCAATGGTGATTTTGGTACTGTAGATTCCAATATTTTAATCAAAAATGCCATCTCACCGACAGATTGACGAAGATTTGTCACACAGATGCTCTTTGCTTGCATGCTCAAGCTCTAGCTTGCTATTTTTGCCTATGTGGATAAACTGAGTCCTGTCCAAATGAAATTACAGTACGCCGATTGGCTTGCAAAAAACAAAGGATAAAAACAATCCCTTGCGACAAATGCTGGGAGCAGGACGCACAAAGCAATGGTTTCTTGCATTCAATCTCAGAACACTCACAGAGTGCACGTCTGAGGGCTAAGGGTTCACAAATATGGTGGGAGAGAGGGGGAGATGAGATTGAACCCCTGATACGTATGCATACCCACTTCAGATCCAGAGAGAGAGAGAGAGAGAGAGAATAGCAAGTACATTAAATAATCCAATATGAACACAAAAAACAATTTGTGTAAATCATATATTATTACTTTTTTTCCTGCCTCCTGGCTGTAGGTCTTGTAGCTTTATCGACTCGTCGATAAACCACGACAAACAATCTCAAACCAGGGCGTTTCTGCAATCGTCTTGAAAATAGATCATTGCAAGAAAAGTGATGTTGGCTCCTCGCTGGCTAGGCGGATAGGAAAACCCTCATCTTCCAATCGCCTCTCCCTGGCACAAACAAGAATGTGTTGAGTAATCCTGTTGTGATGACGGCCTTTCCGTCTAGAAAATTCACGGTGCCAGAGCCGCTCGAGCCCGTGATGTTGTTCTGGTTGGTAAATTGAATGCCGAAATCTGTGGGATTGGGATTGGTTCCACCAAGCAGATTTATGTCCACCGAAGATGCAAAGCCGATGCAACAACACTCTGGCATATCCAGGGGCAATGTGAAGGCACTCTCATCCGC
This sequence comes from Breviolum minutum Mf 1.05b.01, assembly GCA_000507305.1. Taxonomy (NCBI): domain Eukaryota; class Dinophyceae; order Suessiales; family Symbiodiniaceae; genus Breviolum; species Breviolum minutum. Next base: position 101 of record DF239057.1, on the reverse strand, counting down.
ATTGCTAGTAAGCTGGGCTGACGCAAAAGCTTGGTCTCCCGATATTTGATATTGACGTTGGTGCTGTTGCTGGTGCTGGTGGTGCTGGTCGTGGTGCTGCT
>DF239056.1:362483-395540 GCA_000507305.1 Breviolum minutum Mf 1.05b.01 | reverse complement strand
TCGGCAAGATCCATTGACTTATTGTTTCAGGATGTTTTTTTGCTGGTGAGCAAACTCTAATTTCCTTTGACCAAACGGATGTTGTGACCCCACCAATCAATTACCATGTTGGAAAAACATCTACCAAAACAACATGCTTGATTCTTTGGCCTCCCGGCGTAATTGCAACTGAGCTACTCTACCAAAATACACAGCCCGCAGTGTTTTTCAATGTTTTTCATCCCTAAGAACCAAAGAAATAAAACACCCAACGGCGACCGGCTCGTTGGTTTTCTTGAGCCCCGACCCAGGTTTGGCACTACACTGTTGGGCTGTGTTCCTGGCAATGAGCAGGTCAGTGTGGTATGGACCTTCACCAATACCTCCCCGGAAGCATGGCCGGTGGGTTGTCGCTTGCGTTACTTGGGTGGAAACGTGAAGCCGATTTACACCTCGAAATCGACGACAGAAGTGGTTCTACCACGAGGCACCAACAACTAAACACCGGCATGTTTCTTTTTTCGATTTCAGCCTGTTGACATTGATTTTCAATGATTTTCATGGAATGTCACAACGGTGCTTTTTGTGGGATTTCTGGGATGGTGATCTTTGACTTTCTATATGATTCACCATTGGGGACAACTTGTATTTTTGGATCATGACCCGAATCTCGGCCAATTTTTTTTGGCCTGACCGTGTTTTGGATGAAACTACCGTGGGGAACTAGAGAAGTTCTCGGATGGTGCTGCCAAAATCATATTTTGGCAACTTTGAATGTTTAAAATGTGGTCCACATTTTGTATCATCCCACTATTTAGCCATGTTCTTTTGTAAATTGTTGGTGCTTAGATGCTGGCTGGATTTATCAGACCATCCACATGTTATAATCCGCTTATCTCCGGAGGATATACCCAAATTTAATCACGGTCCTAAGTTTTTAAGTCAAGCATTGGGCTTGTTGAAGTCTCCCCTTCTCCCCACCTTTCCCAGAATCACAAGGCCCAAAAAATTCTTGGTGAGTTTCCTGCCTTTTTGTTGGGCATGATTGATCAGCTCAAAAAAAAACCTTCACCTCCTTTGGTACAACAAAATAACGGGTGTTTCCTTAAAATGGTGGTATCCCCAAAACATCCAAAAATGATCATTTTGAGTAGGAAAACCCCGTGGTTGTTGGGGAAACCCACCATTTTAGGAAACCCCTAAACATCGATCTTGACATGAGAGGCAGTCTGACGCTCAAGGCGGAGATGCGAACACCATCAGAAGCAGGACCTTGCAATGGACAATGGCAGTGCCTAGATTTTCTGCATTTAAGGAAATCCAGTGATTTTTGTTAGGTGGTGGTTTCAAATATGTTTTTTTATTTTCACCGAAAAAACTGGGGAAATGATCCAATTTGACTCATATTTTTCAATTGGGTTGAAACCACCAACTAGTTTTTGGTGTGAAGTTCCATCAATTTTGGTGTACAAATTGTCTTGAAACAACTAAATATTAAGTTCTTTCCATACACGTTCACTTAAGACACCACCAGATTTACCCAGAACCATATGCTACACATTTAGAAACTGCAACTAAAACCCGACAACTTCTCACAAAAGCTTTTGACATTGAAATCAACAAGAACGGTTACCCTCCCACCAATTACTATGCGGTTGATGGTTCAGAATTCCGCCAACCAGTCAACGTTTGTACTGTCGGCAACGGGTTTCATTCATGCTTTCGGTGGCAAGCCGTATTTTTCGAACATCTCAAAGAATTCTGAGATTGGTCAAATCTGAAATTGGAATATATACATATATGCATACGTATATATATACATATATAATATTTGATTCAATTCACATGTTTGGCAAACAAATTGTTGCACCCCATTTTCTTGAACAAAAAATGTTTGAACTCCCAAGTTCAGCTGCTTTTTTTGTTTTTTTTCGGCATTGGATCCAAGATGGGGCCCCTACTAGTGTTATAAATGGAGTTATAACTTACCACTATAAATGGCCTATAAAAAATAAGTTTCACTTGGGGTTTTCAATATATAACCCTTACAAGTAAGTGGAGTTATAGAATAACCCCTATAAGTGGAGTTGTTTCACCCTACTTAAAAACTGGTTTTTGGATCCACTTTTTGGAGCTTCCCAGGTTGGAATCACCTGATGGCCGCCCCTTGTCGCCACCCATGCCCGTCAGCGGTCACGTGACGTTGGCCACCACGGACCAGCAGCCGCAACAAGCCGCGCCGTGTGCGCGGCCGGCGGCAGCAGTTCCGGTGATGACGCAGGTGAGTTAAATCTAAGATGGGAGAGGATGTGGTTGGTTGGTTGTGTGGTTGGTAGGTGATTGTGGTTGTAGTTGTGGTTGTGGTGTCTTTTTTTTTTGTTGTTGTTGTTGGGCTAATGTAAATGAATGATTCGAGGAACAAACAACCAAACAAAAAACGAAACAACCAACAAAAGAAAAGAAGAAAAACTGGACACATGACATGATATCTTATCCATCCAACCCCATTCTTTTAAGTTTACCTTTTGACTTACAACTAAATGGCGTAATAAGGCGCGACGTGGAGCAGGACAAGATGGGTTTATCATGATTAAACGTGGGGGTTATCCCAGTTACCAACGCTTGTATAGTCTTGGCAAATCTTTGGTAGTGCCTTATACCCTTTGCTTTTTTAAATCTGATGGGTTTTTAAAATGTAACTCAATAAAAGTTAAACCTTTCGCAGGGGACCAAGTTTTGCCTAGTAATGATGTGTTCATTGTGACACAAGGTCCTTTACTATAGAATATTCCTTAAATACTCCCTGAAAGTTTAACTTGTTGCCCCTGAAAATAGGCCATCCGAAAAGGAAAACCGTCTTCCAACCATCATTTTGCTGGGGCGAGCTGTTAAACTTCAGGGGTGCAATATTATTTTAACTGGTGAGGATACCTCCAAGGTCTATCAATATTTGGGGAATTTCATAAACTCAAATCACCCACTCTTCCTGGTTGTGAACATGTATCGTTGGGGCCACTTTGTTTCGTCGGAAACGCTATTTTGGAAGACATTCAAAATAATACCAAATCGGACTTCTTCTAATATGCATGTATTCTTTTTCTATATATATATATATTTATATATATACACATACCGTTCTTGTAGGGACATATAATAGAATTCATTTCCTATTCTTCCAAGAAAGGTTGACGTCACTTTGGTCTATTATTACTGTAGGGGATGTGAGCATGAGTTTGGCAGGTCAACCGCGAAACGATAATAAACATGTCATCTCATGTTTCTACTTCAATTCAAAATTTACGTTTGGTTAGTACACATCGTTAGTCTGGCGTTCTGCAAGCTTGAAATGGGAAACTGAATAAGATTGAATAAGTGTTGATGTCACGTTGTCCTTCCATGATATGTGGGAAGTGGGAGCGTCCCCAGGCAGTCAAGATCCTCTAAAGATGTGCTGAAATCGGATCTGGGGGTTTTTGTTGGGTGTCCATCTGGATCTAGAACTTGTCAATCTTTCTTTTTCCCGATCCTAAACAGCAAGAAGATTTCGAACCCCAGTTGAATTCTCAAGAAACCACAAGATAGATACTGTATATCAAACTTAGTACGAAGGTAGGTTACCTCACAATATTTCGCGCATCCCCATGTGGAAGCTCCCAAGGGTTGCATGAATTCATTCATGTGGTTTCTTTCTAGGTTGGACCTGGCTCCTCCATGCCCTCACAACCTCATGCTGTCAATGCTGTGAACGCTGTCACTGCGCAGATGGCAGAGGTCATGCCGGGCAAAACCTAATTTGAGTGTCAGAGAGGGAAGTAACACAAAGGCATATGTCAATGCAAATATAAACACATGTATGTAAATATGTATATGTATGTAGTAGATATTTATACATATTAATTCTACGGAATATACACATATATGTATGTTTTTTTCTATATCATCCTCTATTGTCCTTTTAGAAGCTTCTGAACCACAAAGTTGATCTCAACATTTTGCAGGATGACATCACATGTTTAGTGTAGTTTGTCTAATACCTCCGAGGATCAGCAGATGGAAAACAGCCACGCTGCCCATATGTCAGTCCCAGCAAACGAACAGTCTGCCACTTAAGGAGTCTTCATCACGGGTTGGGGGTTGGAAGACATGTTGCTGGAATATCGGAAAGCCGATTCTTATTTTCAATGTGATTGTTTCCAGAAGAGTACGCGACTGCAGCTGGCCGTTTTTTTCTTTGTACGGGATTTCCATGCACTTCTCTAGTCTCCCCCCGCATGAAATTGAATTATATTTCACGGATAAAATTGAAGAATGATTACTTTTTGATAGGACAATGCTAGTCATGTTGCTCTTGATGGTGATCCAATCGTGCCCCAAAAAAGATGTGGAGTTGGGAATATAGATAATTTGGGCAGGGAAAAAGTATGACCAACCCAACCAACTGGTCAAAGCTGGAGTTCAGCCTGCCAACTATCAATTTTTTTTGTTGAATATGGGGATGGGAAGTCGAAAAAAACACCTTGTTGAACACAGAAGTGTTCTAGCATTCAAGGTATAAACGTTACTTGGTGGCGAAGTGGGGGTGATGTAGAATCCTGCCATTTCCACTATAGATTTTGTAGAAGGGTTTCGGAATGTTGGCGTGCGTCTCAAAATTCAAGATCCTGAGATGTCCTAGGAGAGTCACATAATTTCAGGCTTTGCTACGTCCTAGTCCTAGCAGTAAAACGTCATTTCTTCATCTCTGAGTGGTTGTGTCTCACACACACACATACACATGAGTTTTCAATTTCCACCAATTTCAAATGCTGGGAATGGGATATAGCCAAGGTTTATGAATATCCGAAGTAGGTGAAATTCATTATAACTTCAAATTATCAAACTTTCCTCCAGAGTGAAGGTAATTCATCAATGGAAGGTGAACGCAAAGGAGGTGAAACAGAGTACTGCATGGGGTAGCCAATGGATTTTGTTTTTATTGACTCTGCCTATATTTCGCACCAAGATAATCAGATACTTCCCGGTCATTCTCAAATTGAACAAACTAAACAAAACGTGAAGGCTTGCATCCCCGGATGTAAGATGGTTATTTTTTTTGCCAATATCATTTCCATCCTTCAGTGGTTTGCTACAACAATATGTTTTGGGTTATCCCCTTTCCCTGTAATAGTCCGAATAGCCACCACCAGGATTTTTTACCTATTTAGCAGGTGGATTCCCTTTTGTTTCAACCTTCATTTGCCACTATCACTGGGAAGGAGGACCGCCCAACATCACCCAGATATATAACCTCGAAACATGACGTTGGTGTTTTCCAGGGTGCCCGCATGGCCAATGGTGCAAGTCAGGTGCCTTTTAGAATCGGATTCCCCCAACAAAAATGTCCAAAGATCTCCAGGACATTTTGGAGAAGTGGGAGGTCAGTTTGTTTTTTTTCTGAAGAACAAGGCTTCCAACACCTTGAAAGAGTATTGATGCGATTTATTTCTGGCTAAGAGGTGGGCGAAGGGTAGTGTAAAATGACTATATGTTGGCAGGGTACTTCACACTTATCGATAAGATACCAGAGATATACTGCATTGTGGTTAAATGATTCCTACTGTATCACCTTTGCTCCTGAAGCAAGAAAATCATTGAATGTAGTTTAGCATGGATCTCAAGAGCTTTGGGGTCTAAGTCTCTTCCGATAGCATTTTTGTTGCCATGTGTGTGGCTTATACAACGACCTAAGAGGTTTCTCAAAATATAAATCAACATGGAAAGAGGTTTTTCTTTTGATTTTGCTTGATGTGAATGAAACTTCTCGAACACACAGTGAATTGAAAAGTTGCATCACTAGACCAGCGCACCAAAATTTACATAGAGTCGAAGTCCTTGTGTTTTTTTGGTTCTTTGGTTACTTTTTGTTGGTAAATTCCAGTTGATGGGTGAGAGGTTTTTTTTGATGTGTTTGAAAAAAAAAGTGAAAAAAATCCCCGATTTGCTTTTTGAGTTATCCCAGATGTTTCACCAACTTGAAGCTTTTTTTGGTTCAGATTTCACCATGTGGTCGTTTTCCCTTTAAAGGGCCGGGTTGTTAGTGAAGATTTGCAATTTTTGGGGGATGATGACCTGGGGGGGTCAAGGTGTCCAGTGAACGTCAGCCGTTTCAGCAAGTGTTTGAGCAATTCTTCGGTCCGGAGGCGCCTGCGTTTGTTGGTTAAGTGAAGGGTCAGTGAAAATCATGGGCCTGCTGGAATTTGTGTAGCTCCAGCTTCAAAGTCATGCCTTTTTTGGGGGGGTATCTAGCTGGGTGAAGTGGTTGAATTTCGTGGATTTTCAAATGTGTTCTTGAAAGCATGAAGAATTTTGCTGGAGAACCAGACTATTGACAATTGACTTCAGTCAAAAAGTCAGTGTGCTGAAGCTTTCTTGATGTACACTATCAAGAATCCCCATAGTTGATGCAGGAACATCCTCTTTCCAAGTCCCATCATTAGTAGGGTCGGGCTTTTGGTTTCCCAGGTTGTAGCTTGAGGTACCAAGGTATTCATCAATGGCTTCACTCCGGAAAACTTAGGATTGGCATGAAAATAGGCTGCCCTTTGAAACAGAACATGATCGAACCCACGTCTCCAGTTGGAATAATTAACACGGAACCTTCAATATCACCTAATTGAAAAAGAAATTCATCTTTCACATCTCCAGTTTTTGGGTTCCATTTTGGGTGGGTGTAACTGCTGGCCCTGGCGGTCTTCTCCTAGGAACTTGAGGAAAGGATTCCGATTGCAAATCTGTCAACAGAACCCGACCTTCATCACCAATATTCAACACCTACTGGCCAGTGGTTGAAGGTACTGGTAGCTACAGGAAGGGCTAGATTGCGAAACTTCAGTGTTACTTGTGTGAGTTGTGTGCCATGGCCCATTTCTTTTTTTACTTGGCATAGACTGCCCCCAACAAACACTAAGAGCTACCATCTCATTGAAACAACCCTGCCCTAAATATCTTTTTTCTTTGTTTCCCCAGTACAGTTGATAGAAGAAATCCCAAACAACCACCTCAGATCTATAAAACCTTGTATATAATGGGATAGATATTTACCATATCAACTGGTGATCGCCGGATTTCTGAACCATCAACGGTTTCAAGGCCAGTCGGCTGAATCACCCCGGAAGTCCGTGCACTCAGATTTTGAAGATGGTGAATTATCCTTGGTGAATGTTTTTTTTGGGCTCGAGAAGTACATTTCCCTGATATATGCTTTGAGCTTCCTGAAAGTAACGATAAAGAAGCTACAGAAAATCGAGATCAATATGAATATGTTGAAACGCTTGAGATCTCAAATGTCAAATCTAAAGACAAATAAGATCTGCCTTTTTTGAGTTTGAAGATTCTTACAGTTTGCGTTGCTTGCAGATTGGTCAGGTCGAGAACGCTTGGTGAGCAAGGTGCAAGCTGTTAGTGACTGCTAGTGGTTGGTGATTGGTCATGTCATTCGTTGAATTTTTGAGACACACACGCACACACACACACACACACCCGTATAAGTATAAGGCTACTTATAAACCACCAACCTTGGGGTTTTACTACGTTATTTGACCCAGTCATAATTAATTTAGCTTAGCTATGCTTAGCTGCATGTCAATTTTACGGAGGCATTGGGGAACAAAAATGTCTACTATATGTTAGCCGTTAGCCCTATAGTTACTTGGTGCTGCATGGAATGGTTAAGTCATTTCAGGGATACGGTTGATCACTGGGTCAATGAGGTGATACATGTGGCTGGCATCCATGTGGCTGGCATGTCATGTCTACATTTACCACAACCTTCAAGCCAAATGTGGGTAAATATATAAATATACCGATGCCATACATGGATGGTATTGGTAGGAAGCCTGAATTCTCGACATTTCTCAGTATCCGGTTGGAATTTCAATCTTGTTTTTCGATATTCTGATTCTGCAAAAGTTCGGTTTTTGTCGTCAAATGAAACTCAACCAAAACAGCACTTTAGACTTGAGGGATCTTGAGGAACAATTTTCAAATCAAGTTCGAAAAATGGAAACTCGTTGTGCTTCAAAAGCGACCTGAGATGCATCTGCCAATTCTTGCGAATCTCTTTGGTGGAAATTCATACGAATCCCGGATAATGGCTGGGGAAACAGGCATTGCTAATCTTGGACCATGGATTTCCTGACCAATTTTTTGGCTCCATTTCAAGGCCTCTCGGTTTCCTCCCCGTTGGCGTTCTCAGTGCCCAAACTCGCTCTGCTGTGGTGGTTTTGCGAAAGCTGGCGGGGCCTACAATGACGGCGGCTAAGGCGCCACTCTGGCTGTGGCTTCTGGGCCTTGTGGCGATTGCCTCGGCGCAGGAGAAACCGGAGGGTGCCTTGGCAACCGAAAAAAAACCGGCTGTACCTTTTCCCCACCCTTTGCTAGTATATAGCTGGTCAAATTATAGCAGATTTATAGCGAAATTATCTTTTTAGGGAAATTAATGTTGGTGAATATCTTATAATTTGGCAAGATAGTAGTGCAAGCGGTGAAAGGACTGTCTTTTGTTCAAGAATAAAACATGGCTCCCTTTTTCTTGACCCGGAATAGTTTTGGAGCTTAGCCGTTGCGACACACGTTGCAACCCTTTGAACAGATTCTGACTGGTCGTACAGGTTGTGTTGATGATGACTAGATGATGAAGATAATAGAAGAAGAAGAAGAAGAAGAAGAAGAAGAAGAAGAAGAAGATGATGATGATGATGATGATGACTAGATGATGAAGATAATAGAAGAAGAGTATGATGATGATGATGATGATGATGATGATGATGATGGTGATGATGATGATGATGATGATGATGATGATGATGATGATGATGATGATGATGACGATGACGATGACGATGACGATGACGATGATGATGATGATGATGATGATGACGATGACGATGATGATGATGATGATGATGATGATGATGATGATGACGATGACGATGATGATGATGATGATGACGATGATGACCATGAGGAGGAAGGATAGGAAGGGAAGGAGGAGGACGACGATGAGCATCCGACATGCAAAACACACACTAAAAACATCCAAAAGCAAGGTAGCAATAAGCCACCCTTTCCATCATAGATAAAATATAAATAAAGGCACATGGCAAACCAGGGTGGTGGTTTGAAAACCATTTTCCATTTCAGCCTCCCATCGAAGATTCGTCAAATGTTTTCATGTATTGTTTTTCCCAGTACACATACACCTCCCTTCATGATGGGCTGGTATCAATGACCTGTAAGATTTACGAACGAGCCCCTTGAACATGGCCTACAAGTGTCCCACTAAGGGCTAGTTGTTTACCGTAATTTACCCTTCCCACAGTTATGGAAGTGAGAAATGTGTCCTTCGGTCCCTCCAATAGTAGTTTCTAGTTACCTTTCAACTAGAACCATTTTTCACTTCCATGATTACAGGAGAAAGAGTAGCACAGGTGACCAGACAAATTTTGCTGAAGATGTCCAACCAATGACCATTACGATTGTCATTTGAATCGATCTTGGATCCGTGGCGAAATCTCGACTCCCTAAGGATGTCCAGATGACCGATGGACACAAACATGTTCAGGTGGGCAAAACAGGGGCAACCAGACCTACTGACTTCTAAAATTGGACCCTTCAAGATTCGTATTTGATATTTGCAGCATTGATAGTTTAAGCAATTGTGCTAGGAGTTGTTTTTTTTTTTGGGGGGGGGGGGGCGGTCGTTATCCCCAAAGTGTCAGACATGTCCCAAATGCGCAGTATCTCTGAACTTGGGAAAATGATGTCTCATTGGAGCGTGAGAGGTTCAACCAATCATTTGACATTAACGTCATGGGAATCTGAACTCCGCCCTCAAAGGTTGGCCTTCGGGCTCAGGAATAAGGGGTTTGAAGAAAGGGTTATCACTAGGGCTGGGATTCCCGTGACAAAAGCGGTTCATGGTCATTTCCAAGAGTGGTTCAAACACGCTCATTCTTCCACACCCCATATGGTTGAACCTGACAACAAAACAAGTGCAAAACAAAGAACATGTGATGACCCATTTTCTTCGGTTGCGGTCCAGTTCCAACAGTGAAATAATTTGTCCCTTATTCAAGTGATTCATTTTCAGTTGTCAATGGAACAGGGATATACCCAATACAGGCTGGTGAATTTTTGAACGACAAATTTTTATTTACAGTCTTTTGGTATAATCACACATACGCATCTTCCAAAACTTAGTATGCATATATCAAAACCCCGCTGAAAACTAACATACCCCTTGATATTTGATGGTTGGAAGGTGAAAATTCCTCTTTTAAACCGTCCCTCTTCAGGGGATATGTTAATTTTCCATCGAAGTTGGATCACCAAGCGATTCACACAACGGAGTCATGTCAAATGTCCAGCAAGAGAACTGCTCGTTGGAAAGGGGGCCTGGTGTAGACTCCTTTGAACTTTTTACCATCCCAAAAGGAAAGAACGTCATTTGTGTCATCTGTCTTTTCATCAGTCTTCAGGTTTTTCTTGTTAGTTTTGAGGGGCGTATATAAGTTATATATGTAGGATATACAAGGCTTTTTCCCCAATGCCATCAATTCAGAATATGGTCTACCAATGCAGGTACCACATGGATGGGAGGGTATCTCTTAAGGTTGGTGAAAGGTCTAGTCGTTGATAACTGATTCCAGCTGCTGTAACCCACCCTGGTTGGTGTTGTTTTTTTCCAAAGGTATCCCAGCGATGTTTCGACGTGAATAATTTTTTCTTCCCAGACTCCGCCACGACATTCACTCAAAACTTCCTTGGTTAGTCCTAGCCATCATGAATAGATGTCAGTTTATAGCCACCCACTACTGACTTTGATGAACGAAAAGAAGTGGCAGGTACTGCAACCTGTCAAACCCTGGCAATGGCTGGGTTCATTTGTGGAGAACAAGACGGAGGCAACACAGCAGTGCGATGTTTGAGTTGCGGTCTGGGGAGTGTTACCTTCCTGGGAACAAACATATCCTCTCCTGTTTGTCACTTTTGAAGATGGGTTTCCTTTTTCCAAGGTAGGATACGTTAGTTCCTTCAGGGTAGTGTTAGTGTTGAGTGTCGGTGAAAGTTGCTTGGTTTCACACAGTCACCCAAATTGGGTGTATATTCCACTTAGAGACCATGTATATACTAGTATGTAACTATATATACATAAATACAACTTGAATATTTATATTTATATGTATATGACATCCACATGTTGATCTATATACATATATCCTTGTGGGGGTTCTTTGACACCTTTTGCAAGAACCAGAGGCATTCATTGAGTTGTTGTCATTTTGCTTCTGTTGTTGTTGTTGTTGTTGTTGTTGTTGTTGTTGTTGTTGTTGTCCTTGTTTGGAAAGTGAGTAGGTTCACGGGATTCCAAAACCAAAGAAAATAGAACCCCTGGTTGTCAATGGTATCCCTGTGTGGGGCGATCACTCAGAGTTACTGTATGAATCTTTCAATAGGTGGTGGTTTGTTCTACCAGACGAACAATGCCTTTTTTGGGATGGGATGACCATAATCACTGTTTTGGGCCATGGCAATTTGGAACCACTGCAATACTGTTGGGCATTCTTGAACACACTGGTATGCAGGTATAGGATGGTATAGGATGTTATATGCTGTTTCCTCCCACGATAGCTTTTTTTCAAGTGGATGGAATAGCAGCAGTTCTCGTTGAATTGTTGCTTCTAATTTCACGTAACCAAACCATAGCAGGCTCACTAAGATACACCATACTTGATTGATTAAAATGGCTCAACCTCAAATGAGAAATTTCATTCTGGCTGGTGAATTGTTAGGCTTTAGCCAAATTCGACTTGAAAGACTTCACTATCAAGGGATGACGAGCTGAAGTCGACCATTAACCAGCCATGCTGCTTTTTCAGTGTCAAGTCACCTCTTTGCCAAACTCAAATTAAGTCAGCACAATTCCAACTAGCTGGCTTAATTTCAGATGGATGGAAGCAACATCGATTGATGTTTTCTTCAACCAATCTGTATTTATACATATTATATATATACATACTTTATGTTTATATACACACATAATATGAACATATCAGATATTTTTCTTGGAAGTTTCAAGGCAATTTTTACCCACATCACTCAACTTGTCGCCTCGCCTTTTTGTTTCCCAGGTGTTGGTGTAATCGCAAGTTGTAAGACTCAATGCGAATACCCTTGCTGCATCACCACCACAACCACAACAACGACCTTCACCTCAATTACCACAACGGTGTCTTGGAAATTGGATTGGATCATGTTTTTTTTTTCTGAGGAAGTGACGTGACAAGTCACCAAATATCTCAAAGATTTCAAGGATCTTCTAAACTGGTTTTTGCAGGTGGGTGAAACATTCTCTTTGTCCCAGATGTCTGTTTTGATTTTTCTTGGCAGTCTTGTCCACCGTTTATCATGAAATTAATCTAGAGGAATCATGGGTACTCTCCCGAATTCTAACATGGAAGTCAGATTTTGGCCTTTTCGGACTTGGGTTCCATGATGATGTTTTTGTTCATATCAGTAAAAAACGAGCTTGGCCGGGTTCCATGTTAATTTTAAATGGACCCTAGACACATACAGGCTTTCCTGGGGAATCCAGGCAAATCTGGCCAAACTGGCCGAAGTTCCATGTTAATGGAAAGTTATTGTTTTTTTCATTGTTTTTCAACAGTTGATTTTCAAATTTTTGGATGTTGCTAATTCCAAAGGCAACCAAACTGAATCTATAAAAAAAATGTTTGCAGTAACATGGAATCCAGGTTCATGTGCGCAAAAGTTATTTTAAAAGCAGAGTTGGATTCTATGTTAGGTGAATCTGGGGGTTGGAGATGGCGACGATGGTTTTTGATCAAGATCAATGTCGTAGAAAAAGTTGCAGGGAGATTCCCCATGGAGCACGCGGTGTCCAGGGCTACACGTTAGTAAAACATGTTTTGGTTTTCAGGTTCCATGTTAGAATTCGGGAGTGTAATCTATATTGCATGTTCATGTTTGTAAGTCTATTGCGTCAGCATATCATAAATATGATATGAATCCTACTCTTGATGGAAAAAACTCCCCCAGTTGTATGTTTTTTGTTTTTTCAATCCACGTTTTATTTTGTCTAACGTTTCGTTTTTTGGGTGGTGGGTTTTTCTCCCATGGGGGTGGTCTATTGGGAGAGCTCAGGTCACCAAGACCACTGTCACCAGCAGTTCCACGGTCACCGGCACCATGACCTTCACCACCCGGACCGTCACCCTGACGGGCAGCACGGTGACCGTCACCGGAACCTTCACGGTGACGAGCACACATACCAGCAGTGCCACAAGCACAGACACCATGACGACAGAAACTGTGACCTGACCAACAAGAGAAGGAGTTTCCAATAGAAATTGGTGGGTATTTGTTTTTTTGAAACTCAGTATAGCGGTCAAGTTTGTCATAATATATAGTGATAACCAGAAGACTCATGTTTTTTTCGATGTGTTTTTTCGCGGGATGAGGGTGGATAAATCAATTCCATATCTTTGGGGTCTCCCTCACCCACAATATATAAAAATCCAATGGAAGAATCTGGCCATTATAGCATGGGTTCAAGGTAGTTCAACGTCCCTTTGTTTTAACCTGTACTATCTAGGATTGCATGGTGGGAATATTCCCCAAGGTATATACACTTTTGATGCAAGCATGGGTGATTCTGTGAAAGTGCATGATGTTGCAAGGATTTTCCTGCACGAGTAGATTGAGACAGTGATGGAAATGAGCAATAGGCTAGAAAAAAACTAATATATATATATATATTTGAATATTACTTGATGACCAAAGATGTTTTCTCAAATTTTGGTACTTGTAGACCTTCAAGCACCATCTCTCTTCTTTCATGTCTCAATGCTCCGATTCATATACTATGTATATGCATTGTGAATTTTTATATAAATATATATAGATAGATGCATCATATATGTATATGTAGAATTATACACCTTGGAAATACACCCTGGAAATTTAAAGGGTATTGGATGTCCCTTCAACAAAAATGATGCAAAACCACCGCTGAACGTTTCCCCGGCTGAATCTCAAGGCAAAAGCCGTCCAAGAAACCCCACCATGAAAAATCTAGGTCCAAACCTGGTTTTCGGAAACCTACCAACAAACATGATTTCCACAGGGTTAGTGAAGTGTGATTCCACCAGATGGTAGAGATAGACTTGGATGCTATTTTTGGAGTAGTGTGTTTTTCAGGTGCATGTTATTTTTGTAAGGCTTGAGTATGGCATTTTCAAGTGTGTCAGAAATTTGAACGAGATATTTGCCTCACCTTTTTTCCTGTTGTGGAACTTGGGGCAAAAGGTGACGACAGTGGCCACCACTGCAAGTGTGGCCACTACTCCACCAACCACAGCTGAACAGAGCGAAGGACCATTGAGAAGGTGCCCATGGTTAAGTGGGACGAAAAATTCATTTCGGAATGGACGGGTAGAACTCCCAACAAAAACAAGGCCTTAACAAAGGGATGATGGTGGTTGATAATCTCTCAATTTTAAGATCTGAATATTATTCTTGCTGAGGGTAAGCCTTGGGGTTGGTTCTACCCTTGGATGCCCATGATGTTTTTGTTTTGGCCAATCTCAACTTTCAAGAAGGCCTTGGGGGGTAGAGTCTACCCCACGGTTTGGTGGTTAAAAACGGATCGAATCTGATTTCAAAATGACTGAGATTGAAATCTGGCTTTTGGAATTTCAAGGTACCTTTCCCCAGACCATGTTTGACCATGATGATTTTCGTTCTTCCATTTTGGGAATTACATGAATTAGAAGATGATTAACAAAAAGGTGCGGTTCATTCAAGATGGGATGATTATTTCGTAAGCTTTCAAAGAAGTTGGCCACTAATCAATCAGGATTTCATGGAATGTCGTGAAGCACCTTGACAAAGGTGGTTGGAAGGTTACTGTCATTTTTCAGATGCAAGTGTTTGTTCTATTTCTATGTTTGTTGGTGTACCTCTTAAGTGCATCTGCCAAACAGCCAAAAACAAATCATTATGACCAAAAGAAAACATGAATAAAATAGTTTTTTTTTTCCCAAGTTGCAGGGAATCTACCATGTGTGGAACATTTCGCTTGGAGCCTTTTCCTGCTTGACTTTGGAAGGTTGACCGTGCACATCAAAATTACCGACGTGGATGACTCTTTTGAGTGCCGGGACCGAGATAAAGCACTGGGGATGGATGAGTAGAGATGGAAATTTAAGAGAAACATTACTACCTGGTGGCTTTTAATTCTTTGTAACCATAGTAAGTTGGTAACATTTGGTAACTACTTTGTAGAAGGTTGTAGAACAACAATGAGACACTGTAAGTTTGATGAACATATCAGTTCCCCCAAAAGATGGGGATTGAATGTATCATTGACTTACTTACATCTTATAGCAAGTAGCTACACTCCATACAACTAACATATCCCCTTTTAAAAGCACTTTTGAGTTGATGATTTTCCGAACTTCCCGTGGGATATGTGATCGTTCCCTTGGAGGGTAGTTACCACGCTACCACAGAAAACCAGAAGCCGTCCGCCTCTAATGCCGAAATGGGGGTTCCATTCGCCGTTGTTTTGGGGTGACTTGGTGTGTTTCAAGAGGCCTAGATTTCCGAAAGACAAGGGGACCCAAATGACCCATTAAGCACTTGAGCAACATAGATCATATAGATACAAATGTTAAAAAATACCATCTATTTTTTGCCGGGAAGCAATTAAAGTTAAATCAAACAAGCATAATACACCTTGGGGGGGTGTTGAGTGGTGCCGTTTGGTGTGTTGCAAGTAGACAGTCTTTGTTTCCAGAACAAAATTCACCGGTCTAAGAGTATACCATAGACATACTACACATAGATCTATCTTCAATACAATGTGATATATCGTGAACGGTCACCATATGGTCCTCCCTTTAAATACCATTAACATATACCTTCACATGTTTCGTGGTGATGGCGGGAACGGCACCACCACCACCACCACCACCACCAACAACAACAACTACTACTACAACAACAACAGCAACAACCTCAAGAATGATTGTGTGTGACATCTAGCCCTGGCAACGCCCAGGTATGTCACCAGCAGCAGTGTCAACACGGCCTACAGGGAAACCATCACAAGTATCACAGGCCTCCGGAAGGACGCTGTGGTCACTTGGCCGCCTTAAGGGAGGGACTATGGTTTGATGGAAGAAATCTGGAAAAAACAGGTGACTTACACAGCGTATATATGTATATAATATATATTTACTCTTTTTCTAACAACCATGGAAGTGGAAAATGGCCATTTTGGAGACACGACTCATCTCGCAGGGACCTGTTTTTTTATTGTCATGAGAGGAAGACTATATCTGTATCTTTCAACCATGGGATATACTTCCTTATCAACTCAAACAAGGTCATTGGTCATGCTGGCAGGCTTTCTTAGTTTTGTTGGACTTGGGAACCTGAGTTCTGAAATAAGTGATACCCTCCCTGAAACTAACAGTTCGCACCTGCAACACTGGGGTTGTTCAGATGAGTTTCCTTGTGGGAAGGCTTATTTTGCAGGGGTTATGACAGTTTCAAGGAGCTGTTTTCTTCAAACATGTTCCTTGCTTTTAACACTAACCATCTCAACTCTCTGCAGTTAGTTCCAGTGAGCGTTCCATTACTTTAGACCTTGCGAACTTGAATGACTGGCATATCAACAAGTTTGTGTTGATTTCCATAGGAGATTTTCAGGTCCAACTTCTCATCCAATTTGGTTCCCTGGTTTTGTAGTCCAGGTGCAGTACGAAATTCATAAAAGAACCAGCAACTCATATTGGAACCGTTGCGGCAAATGATTTCATTTCAAGTGCGTAGTGGGTTTCTATAGTTTAGGAGCGCGGAACTTAATTCCTAGATTCAAATTGGTCAACTGTCATGTACAATTCAAGGTCATTTGGGAGACCACTATGGTTTAGAAATCCCAAACAACCACCTGTATGAAACCCTGTAAGTAATTATATAGATATTTACCATATCAACTGGTTAGCCGGATTTCTTCCATCAACAGTATTAATCCGATTGACCAATCATTTGTTCGTACCAATTCTTTGGGTTGGTAAGATACGCCCGCGACTTGAGATTTTTGGGAAAAATAATCAAAAAAGACTCGATATTTTGAGTGGCGTGTTTTGCCAAGGATTTGCAGATGGTGGTGAATGAACCTGGCACTATCACTGTCAGCTATATCCTGAATATCCCAGAGGCTTCCATGAAAGCAGTGCCGTGGCGGACAGCAATTTTGACGGTTTCCCGTGGGCGATGTTGGGTAGATGGTTAGGTGTGTAAAATTCGTTGGAAAGTCTTTGGGTGTGGCCCCCCATCTCAAGATGCCAGTGATCATCAGGATTATGAAATATTTTCAGGGGATCCATTACGAACTGAACCTTTATCTATAACTAGAATCCTGGGACGGGGCCACACCCACGACATTCTACAATTGCAGATCGACAAAATCACTTCATGGCTATGGAAGAATCTGGGAATCCCAGCTATGAAATCCGGGTGCCGATGCGGTGTTTGAATGTTGAATGATTCACACATTTGTGTATTTTAATTTCTTGGATGCAACCTGCAGTTAGTAAGTGGGTCGTAAATAAGATTTCAGATATTTCAGATTTGCATCTTATGCCCAGAAAGTGACCATAATGCAGCTTGAAGAAGTACTCTTCCTTCAAACTAACAGATCCCCTCCTGCTTGGCACTTTTGAGTCGATGATTTGCCTCCTTTTCCAGTTTGTTGGGGATATGTTAGACATAGTTTTTAGGAAGGTGTCGGTGTTTTCTTCAGTTTACCTGACTTAGATTCTAGTACCCGGCCTCTTGCATAATTTGAGGGACATTGATTTTTCTTTGATTTGTATAGAGCTGAGTATATCTGTATTGATCACCAAATGAGACAATACAAAAGGCTCCCTGATTGTTTATATTGATTCGGTATGAAATCCGACTAGAAACAAGGACTCTGATTCATCATGTGTTGGGAAATCCCTTGTTTTGACCTTTCCCCATATAGCAGCGGGAATTTCCAACCTCTTCACTGATTTCACCCATCCGGAGCGTCATTCATGCAGATGAGCCGTTCATATCTGGTGAAAAGCACTTGCAAACGTCAGGCTTCTAAACAGCTGTTTCACCCTTAAAAAGATGTGGTATATCCTTGTGACTCCACGAAAACAAATCAATATTTTACTTTCAGATACGTCTCTGCAAACCAACATTTTTCAAACATACCTGAAAAACACCTTCCTGGTGCGAGCAGTTCACACGCACAGTCCAGGTGGAAGAAAGCTTGAAGAAGGAAACAACTGAGAGTTTCAATGCCAAGTTGACACACGAGATCGACGAGATGGTTGGTCCGGGAGTTCACACGCAGAAGGTGCTGCATAAGATGATCAAATGTTTGATTATGTGTTGACTAGGGTAGGTTGGTTTGTGGTTTGTTTGGTTATGGGTTGTGGCTAGGAGCTTTAGCAACTTTAGTATATGACTGGGATAAAACAGTTTGCTGCAGCAGTTCTTGAGATTCTGTCAATTTTTCCATTTCAGTCTTGGATTTCAGGTGAGCGATGAAAAAAACTGGGATGTTTAGGGTATATAGGTGATTATACTACCCAGTTGCAGGATCCCTATAAACCAATCAGTAAAATGGAAAGTCACAAGACTTTTTTTCCGTCGCTCAGATGATTATGTAATCTTTTTTGCAGCCCCCATGGAATTCATCAGCTGGGCTTCAGGTGTCAGATTTTTGCTTCACTTTTTCCAACCATCGTTGGAATCGTTGCAAATCTATGCAAATCCCTAAAACACGAACAGCTCGCCAATGAAAATTGGTAGTTGGAATTTGGAAGACTACTTTTCTTTTGGGAAGGCATATTGGTTGACATGTTGATTGTTTTTTTGGGGGGTGGTGTAACTTTTTGCTTGCAGGTGCTTTCCATTGAATTAGAAAGCGATGATGGAACCATCGCAGTGGGAGGAGCACCTCATGGCTTTGCGCTTCATTTGTCGTTCCTTTGGGCCTTTTTTTCTGGGAAGCGAATGGAAGGTTCCAGCGGAAATCTCCGGGGTGATGGATGATGTTTGCTGTCTTTTTTTTCAGGATGGATTTTGGAGGGATGATACTGGGAAAAAAAAAACCTTCCCTGGAAAAAAAAATCACGTTCCCTGGAAAAAAAAATTACAGCCCCTGGAAAAGAAATTTAGGCTCCTCTGGCCCTGTGGTCCTCTGGTCCTGTGGTCCCGTGGTCCTCTGGTCCTCTGTGGTCTCTGGTCCTGTGGTCCTCTGGTCCTCTGGTTCTGGTCTTGTGGTCATGTGGTCATGTGGTCCCCTGGCAAAGGCATGAAAAGAAATATGTAGGGACCAAAAAAGCTTGGAAGGAGTGCAAAAGGAAGTGAGGAAAAAGAAGAAGCGGGACAATTAACAAATACAGTTTCAATAACAACTAGGACAAAAAACGCAAAGATAGGCTTTTAAAACACATGGTGAAAAAGAAACAGGACAATAGGAAAATACAACCGTTGATCAAATGCAAACAAAAACGCAAAACATGGCCACATATAATTAATCAGTATCGTTTTCAGACATAGTCTCAGACTATCAAAGTATCATGTCTCATAGAATCATATCATAATAGCGGCAAAATCTCACAGTATCATAGGATCATGGTACCATAGTGTCTTCCCTCATATTATCATGCTCTCACACTCTCATATTCTCGAATCATACCCTTTCAGGGNTTCGGAAGAACAATAGGCTAGTAGTAGTGGTAGTAGTAGTAGTAGTAGTAGTAGTAGTTGTTGTTGTTGTTGTTGTTGTTGTTGTTGTAGTTGTAGTGGTAGTGGTAGTGGTAGTGGTAGTGGTGGTAGTAGTAGTGGTGGTAGTAGTAGTGGTAGTAGTAGTAGTAGTAGTAGTAGTAGTAGTAGCAGTAACAGCAGTAGCAGCAGCAGCAGTAGTACGAGTAGTAGTACTGGTCCTACGGCCCCAAAAATTCTATGAATCACATAGCATGTTTTGCGAATGCATCTGGGGGGGAGGCGCAGCGCCCTCCCCCCCAACCCCCCTCCAGCCAGGTTCAGGTTGAGTGCTTAAATTTCTTTTCCAGGGTATTATTTTTTTTTCCAGGGGTTAGTGCGGGTGAAACTTTTTTTTTTGCAGGGGTTGTAATTTTTTTTCCAGGGCCTACCCGATTTTGGATATGTCGACTGGTAGTGTGGACTAGTCGGTTTGTACCAAAAAGTTGTATCGAAGAATCGGTGACCTCAAAATTAGGCAAGTGACATACCCAAGAACAAGGCTATTTTCAAAACCTTCAGCAGGATCCAATGATTGTTTCTTTTCACCTTTTGAAATCGCAGGTCGGGCTTCGAAAAAGTGTTAGCTGGCAGGTAGTTTCTAATATAGGCATATTTGCCACATGTATATATATCATTATATATCATATTTATTCATATTCCATATATAGACATATTCTTTGAGAGGGGCTAGAAACAAACTCCACGTTCAACATTTGGTTCAGGTGCAGAATCAGTCAGGGAATGTGACTAGTGGTAGGCATGACCACGGGGTAGCACTCTGAAACTCAATTCCAAAGTCCGGGGTCCCACCAGCAGTTCAAAGAAATTGTGGAAAAAAGTTTCTGAAATTTGTTAGGCATGAAAGAAAACAAATATACAGTATAAGATGTTGTTGCCAAGGGACCACCACCGTGTATACACGGACATGGTTGTGCATGTTGTCCATTTTTGCAAAGAAAACGGAGAAAATATTTCTTCAAATGGGTTGAAACCTCCAACTACACATACAGGAATCATTGAATTTTTATGCCCATTTTGGGGGGATCAAACACTGTAAATGTATGGTAATTTTGAAGGATTTCCCCTTAATAGCGCACTGTTTGGGGTGGTAGCATAATGACCCCTGACATACTGTTGGTCGGCAAGAACCTCCAGCAGTTGGGATTTACATTTTTTGCCTCACAGCTCTGTCCCTGACTAGGGTCGGCATGCTAGTGAGCTAGTCCCAAGATTAGAAAAAAACAGCAAAGATGTTCGAACGTACTTTTGGGAAATAGAGTCACACTTTTTGGAAGATTTTTTTTTACAATCATATATTTATTCTTTTCTGAGAGACACATCAACAAAATGAGTAACCAGAGTTTTTAAGATGTTTTCAAGTATGATAGCAATGGCCCAGTTAATGCATAGACAATTATAAATCTGGTTAAAACCCCAGAAATTACCAAACTTATCCTATTAAGAAGCAAATCTAAAATATTGTGATTCCACTTAAAAACACCAGCAAGGCCTATAACGTGCCGCTTGTTTCACGGCCTGCCAAAGATGTTTTTGTCAACTTAGCAATGAAGAAAATCCTGGTTGGTTGGGTGTTATAGGATTTAGTATATCCCATTATAGGAATCCCTATTAAACAGCCAGTATAATGGAAAGTAATACATGTTTTTTTTTTCATTGCTCAACTGAGGTTTGTTACCTTCATCATCGCTGCTGCAGCGCTCTGAACAATTTTTTCTACAATTTTGAGATCTGCGATTCGATTCTCGCAGTCTCCCTATCGATTCAAGAACCAAAACCCTAACTTTTGGAGGATTCGGAGGCGTCAAATTCAAGAAACCAATCCCTATACAAATCCTACAAAGTGGTCTGATGATTTTTCAACGGACTGGTGAGACCACTAGAAAACAAAACATACGACATGAATATGTAGATAGATATATGACACTTGTCCTTATCAGCGGTCGAGACATGTAACTAAATCATTAAGCTCCGAATTTGAATATTTGTTTTGCCTTTCCAATCCATTGGTAGCTATCGTGACCCTCCAAAAAATGCCTGCCACTGTGACTGTGGGGAGCACCTTGTCGAAGCCTCTACTGGTGAACCCCCCTGGCCGTTCCTGGTGACGTTAATGACTGCAACAACTGACGCAACGTTCGTGAGAAAAGAGGATGAGGTCAAGGACGGTTGGCTGAGTTGCCGAAAACCAAGATACCCTGGTTGGTATGTAGTTCAAACTATAGCTATGGTGGGGATGACATTACTACAAGTAGTTGCCCGCGTCAATCAGAGGCATAATCATAGGCCATGGGAATTCCTATTAAGAATCAGGTTAGACTTTGCTTTGTTCTCTTAGGATTTGCGGCTGAATTGATGGGTGGCATCCTTGTCATTCAAGAAACGTATGGAAAAGTGATCATTTGCTTCGATCAAATTGAAGAAAACATGACTATGATTGATGTATTCGGGGTTTGGTTGAATTGCATCTTTGTACCAGCATTTTATCGCAAACAGATGCTCCTAGGATGAAAGGAACTAAAGAAGAGGTGCTGACTCGCAGAGAAGGAACTTCAAATATCGTGTTGGACAGCAGAATGTGTTTCCAATAGTGTCGATGGACACTATCGCGCAATACGTAGGATGGTTTAAAAACACAGTATAGTTAATGGGCTATTTACACTGTATTTTCCATCTCAACTGATGCAGTATTTTTGTACATCAACACCAGGAGAAGTACGTCTGAAATCTTCGTCCCTGCCGACTCTCGACATTCATTCTTTTGGATCCATAACCTGTACTGGATGCACTGATTTCTTAGGTTTTCACTGTGGTTAACAAAAAATCCTGCACCAATTATGTACATGGGTAGTTTATCCAGTGGAAACAAAATCTTCTCAGGTTCTCAAGTGGTTCGATCCGCAAAAATGTTCGGCGATGTTTCATCAACAGTATGAGTTTCATACTGATCATGTTGTTGCTTCTCCTCCATTTTGCATCAATATGGTGCTTTTTGGGGACGCAGGGTGAGTTTAATCACGAAATTTGCCAGGTATGGGAGTATGCCAGGAGCAAACAACTCTTTAGTATCTTGGCTTTGCTACGACCAAGTCTGCACGACTTTTGTTGTAGGGAACCCAACAACCCTTGATTTGTTGCGGGAGGGTTGAGTCGTGAGATTCGGCCCGGCCCTTGTAGCGGGAGGATCAGTAGAGGTTGAAACTTACAAGCGTGGAAATTGGGGTTAGGTTCAGGTATTACCAGCGATAGCTAGTTTGGAAGGGGGAATTCATCCTAT
This sequence comes from Breviolum minutum Mf 1.05b.01, assembly GCA_000507305.1. Taxonomy (NCBI): domain Eukaryota; class Dinophyceae; order Suessiales; family Symbiodiniaceae; genus Breviolum; species Breviolum minutum. The sequence continues at coordinate 372,388 of DF239056.1, read as the reverse complement.
TTGGCCAGGTCAGAGAAATGGTTTATGGGGCACAGTCAGTCCAGTGTTCACGATCCGTTCAGCAAAACCGCGGAGCGTTCCGGTCAAAAAAACGTGTGGTGAAGCTTCCCAAAAAAACCTTGCACTGGGTAATATTTTGGGAGTGTCCGACAATACCTTCAAGGCGGACCGGACGGCTACCACCCGATTATGTTTCGATTGTCTATATCTTTAAGGTAAGGGATCCAAATGTATCACAGGGTGTCATTTCTAAGAGATACTGGATTCCTAGGTTATGAAGTCAGATCCATCAAAGGTAGTTAAATTCCCATAGAATTCGACCAGTTGGGAATTCAACACTGCCATTTTTGTTTGCCGCCACTGGTTGCGGGCGGCGCTGAGGAAATGAAAATGTTTGCTTCTTTGACCAGTTGCTCCAACGTCTCTTTGCACCGGTGGCCTGGAAAAACCATGAAAAACCATATGAGAAGTGACCTTTTGGGAGGACCCCTGGTTATTTGATGTACATCTGGGGGGATGTATATTACCCAGTTATACATGGGGGATTATGATAAACAATGGAAAAAAAAGCATATCCGGTCATAAACCAAGCAGAACCAAGCAGTATTTCATGGAAATTCAGCCAAGGGTTTCGTTGACGTTGCTCATATACATCTCCTGGCCTTGGCACTTTTCAGTTGATGATATTTTGTTCTTTTCCAAGATGGGATATGTTGACATGTTCGTTTCCCTGGGGGATATGATGATTAGATTTGATTTGGGGTACAGGCTTTTAAAGGTCATTCACCTACAAATGCAACAGAGTGATCGGTGATTTTTGAAGGAGTCATGGCCAATGCGGGTTCGGTTCTGGAAGAATTCTCAGTTCCAAAGAAGCAGAACTTATCACTTGGGGTAATGAAAAAAGGCATTGAAACCCCCTAAGAATTGGATAGAATTGGTGGTTTGTCGATGTTACTTCCTCTTGGCACATTGGGGGTCCCCATATTTTGGTGCTACCCCGTTAGGTTTCACCCATGAAAGGTGCTGCCTGGAGCGACTTGTTGCCAAACAACGGAGTCCTGGCAGGAAATGATTGTGGGGTGAGGGTGTAATATCGTCAGCAAGTCAACGATATTTCTAGGTGGTGCGAAGGGAAGGAAGGGGGCGATGATTTTGTAGCTCGCCAAGGTTTTGATTAGCACCTCATCATACATCATCCATTTTGCGAAGTATACATTCATAGTTTAGAGGATATCAGCCAAGAGCCGGTTGGATTAAGTTGCTTGTTTACTATTCCAGGAAAAAAAACTCCACGTAAAGATAAACGGGAGTTCACCAACAACCAAGACTAGAACCAATGAACCATTGTGTTAAGAACCAATTGGATGAGTTGCCATGTATCATTTACATCATAAACCAACCAGTGTCGGAACCAGTTTGAACCGTATCCTACTGCCAGGTGAGAAAACAAACACGAGTGATCTCATCATAGTGTGTATATTGGTACATTAATAAGAAAGGTGCAAATATGAATGGCACTTGTTTGCAATATGTCCTTCCAATCAACTGTAGTCATACTGTAACAATGCATCGATCAGAGTAACTTTGCATAAGTGAAAAAAATGCTTAGTAAAAGAATCAGTCCATGTCCCTTTCCTATTGTTGTTGGAATAGATCCTGCACCACCAGGGATGTACACAACCCAGTCAACAATGAGATAAACTACCTATCAACTGGTGCAGGATTTGAGCCATCAACAGTAATTAGGTTCCTAGGTAAAGCACATAGAAAAAAACATTCGATCCTTTCAATGTTCTCGCCAAGAGATTCACATGAAAATATCCGGATTAGATAAGATACCTTCCCTGAAACTGACATAGCCGCTGAAAATATCATCCCAAAAGGAAACTACTGTAAGTAACTAAGTATTATAAGTAGTCTTCCAAACCATCCTATTTTCAACGGCTATTGCTGGCTATGTTTCAGGGATCTAGTAGATGACCTCCTAGGGGCATCAGCACCTTCCCCCTGGCAGTAAAATTCGATCGCCTATTTTTTGATGGACTCCAAAACCCCTCGGGTTTCATTCATGCGGTTTTTTGAAGTGGGGACCAAACAAAAATCACCCGGCATTTTTTTCGGAATCCACACCCATTTTGAAGTTTCTGTTTTGAAATTTATCCCGCAAAAAAAACAACCGCGGACACATCCCAAGGACCTTTTGCCGTTGACAAGTCAACTCTTGACAAAGTGACCATTGGCCAGGGGGACGGATGAGCAAAAATGGATTTTTGATCTCCACCAAATTGGTTCGTTGGTGTTCTCTTTAATGCCTAAGTTGTTTTTGTACACCCAGAATCATGGTTTTTGGTTGGTTTGTGAAAATTCTTGGTGAAACACAAGTCTGTCGGATGTTCAGGGAGTTCGTATGGAGATGTTTTTTTTGTCAGAGTGAACAGGGGTGAAGATGATGGAAGATGATGTACCACTAGAATCAAAGAAACAATCCTTCAACCTTGAAACGGGAATTTCACCTTCTTGACCCGAATGACCTAAAAGATTTCAAAACCTTTCAGGATAGGTTGGTGAAATAAGATCAAATTCAATTCTCATCTCTTCCAATGTCAAAATGTGTTTTGATTATTTCTAAGACCTGGTCGCCAAACCACCAGTTGTTGCGACAATTGGTTGATCACATGGACTTTGAAACTACACCCTGGCGCCCTCGAAATAGCTTCAAAAGGTGATGGAAAAACTGAAGAGTTATGTAATTGTTCTCTGTGCGCAGTAGTGGCTGCAGTTGTTAAAACGTTTTTTTTGATTTAACAATTTTTCGTTGATCTAACATGGCTGGCGGAAATGTCCCCCGTTTTCTAATAGAAAAAAGTCATTTGGGCATGATTCACTTAGCAGGATGCTTAAGTGGAGACACTTTTGGTTCACAACTTTGCTCTTGAGGTACATGGAAGTGAAGGGATACACCTGACCGGTGACGGAGATGAAAAAAAACACAGGAGTCCGGTGATACAAAGTAGCTGGCTGTTAGGAAGTATGGAAGATTCAACAACAAATCATCAGGTGAGCAGTGAAAAAAAAACACTGGTTGTTTAGGGCATAATCTGGGATTATATTTATATATATATATATACTACCCAGTTATGTGGGGATTATGATAAACCAAGATAAGAATCCCCGGATCCCTATTTAAAAAAACGGTATAATGGAAAGTAATGCAGGTTTTCTTTTCGTGGCTCAAGGTGAAGTCGTCGGATTCAAATCGTTGCGGTATCCATCCCATCCAAACGACTCGTTGGATCGAAGTTGTCATCATTAGTAGCATGAGTTTTTACTCCAAACCTCAAAGCATATACCAATTTGATTGCAGATTTCCATGAATCATTTCCAAGAAAGTCAAATTTTCATGAATCATTTTTCTAAAATCATATTACCAACAAAGTCAAATTAGCTTGCAAAATTCCATGAATCATTTCCGCTCAAGCACTCACCAGGGTCAGCAAGAATCAGAGATATTAAATGGAAGCCTCTGCAAATATGAAGTCATTTTCTCAACAATTCGAACCCCCAAATGGTGATTGTCCATTGGCTGTGATTTGTAGAAGGGAATTTGATCCAAGGCAAGGAGGTTGGTGAACTATGGCTCATCAGCTGGGATATCGGCATCCATTTGAAATTTGAAGCCACTTGAGCTCAGTTGTATATATCCCCCCAAAATGGCACGCCATTTCTCTCTTCAGAATGTTTTGTGTTATTTTTGTTGCGAGGATTTCCTGAAGTTAGCGACATGGTCTTGTTATAGTAAATGTCACCAACGCATTTAGGTATTAAAACGCAATGTAAGAAGAACTTTTTTTCAGCATGGACACGGCTTGGGGAATTCCCCGCTCTAAATTCAGCGAAACCTTCGAAGGCAAGATTCCTTCAGCAATGGAATGAAATCGAGTGAACTTGTTTCTTTGAAATTGCTGAGAAAAAAGAACATGTCTTCCATTTGATTGAGAACCTTGGTTGTTTTAGGGAGCTTTTTCCTTTCTTTACATAAAGCTGATAGCATGTTTGTTTTGTTTCCACGACAAGCCACCGCAAGTCGAGCACGAACACCTGCCACATGGATGGTGCCCCAATGCGTTACCTGTGGCCATGGCATATGTGAAAGTGGATGCCGTGCGGGGTGAGGTCGGAAGCTAACATCTCGAGAAACCAACAGCTTCCCCTTGGAAAAACTGGCCTTGAAAAAGCAGGGTTTGAAATTTACCCACCTCAAATTTAACAGCTCAACCCCTGAAAAGTTACCTTCGCAATAGGAAAGGCTTGTCTTCTATTCATAATTTTTCAGGGGAAAACTCACTGTTAAAAAACTTCTCGGTCCCCTTTTTTTGGCCTGGTTTTTTAAACTATCACCTCTACGGGGGGGCACTATATATGTTTTTTGTGACGTTGGGGGGGGAGTGGGGGTGGCATTTATCGTGACAAACCCTGAAGAAAACGGATCCTTTGTCCTTTGGGTGCCTGGTATCCTTTCAGGGGTCAACTCCCTGTGTTCTTGAAATTGTAGATCGCGGAGTACCACGGAGAAGCTATTTGCCTGTCAAATGCCCAAGGTCCAACACCCCACCTGAAATATCCGGGATTGACAAATACAAGTGACGTCTTGTTGAGGGACAAAGCAGATGCACATGTTCATTGATGTGATAAGAGGTGACCAACATGAGTTTTCCAAGAACAGGTCATGGTCAATTTCCTAATACAATAAGGTGGTGATAGAAAATCTCCCAAGATCAAGGCATTTCTATATTATATACAGGTTACCGAGAGGGTTGCCAAGATCTTTATGCATCGGCGCGGTTTGGCGATTCTCTCAGCTACTGTTGATCATCAATGCACCCCAGTTGCTTGTCAACAAAGCACCTGGCTGGTGATCCTCCCCCATAGGATGAATGTATAGTCTACTGTATAGTATATTTACCTAGATTTACCATAAATTTGTGATACATGTAGATAGATATTTCACAATATTTCCTACATGGAGCATATGGGTATATCAACAGAAGCAATTTGGAGCTGTAAAAGGGTATCTAAAATCCTTACAGAAGAACGCGCATAGCCTAAGCGGCTGATAGAATTGCTCTGAGAGTCTTTCAACACTAAGTGACCTAAAGATTGAAATAGATCTAGACTAAATCATCTAATCAAATCTTTACCCCATTTTAGTCTAGATCCCATTTTTTAGGAGGAAAGAACCCCAGCTAGCTTTTAGAACCCCACCTTTTGTTGGAATGACCCATTTGGTCGGATCCTTTACCACGGTCACCATGGCATCGACACCATCACGTGACAGGTCTCGGAACCTGTCACCTCGTTGCGTCTGGGGGCCCACAAGGGGAGTTTTTTTTGGATAGGGACATGTTGTGTGTTGTGAATTGGCTTATATGATATGAGCTATATTATATAGAATTGAAATATATGGACATATATATATATATATGTTTTTTTAAATATGCTAGGTGGTGGTTTCAATTATTTTCTTTTTCACCCCGAAAATTGGGGAAGATTCCCAGTTTGACTTTTTTTGCAAAGGGGTTGAAACCACCGACTAGTAATAGTATGATAATGATAAGTATATAAATATAGTATATATTTATACATCTCAGTGTAGCTTTCCCAACATTGTCCAAATTTTCGCCAGATGTTTTTCAGCAAAGAAGTTGAACTCAACGAGTGAGGCACACCACGGTATGACCCACCAAATATACACCGCTTTGAGGAGGTCGAGTGGAAATGCTGTTGATGGTTCAGAGATCCCAAACAACCACATGGGATGTAATACAAATCTGTAAATAATGGGATAAACTACCAACCTCAACTGGTTAGCTGGATTTCTTCCATCAACAGTAGTTAACTCCTTTGATATATAATCACACAACTGTTCCTTCAACAGGACATCCGAATAGAAAACTGTCTTGTTTTTTTGTTGGATTTGTAATACGCCAAAAAATGCTGCCGGAAGAAATCAACATAACCTTCAGGTTGGTTCCACTTATCGTTGGAAGGCCATCCTTTACCTTTTAGAAACGGTCACTTAACGTGCCAGGCATAGTGGAATTGATTACCTCCCCGAAAACTAACATGACTGGCAATGAAAATCCACCATGAACGAATATGCATTTCCTATCGAACAATTGGGGATTTTTTCCAGCTAGCTATGTTGGTTTTCGGAAGTGCACTCTGAAATGTACTAACTGACTATTTTACAAAAGTTGACTTTTAGACCCACAAGCTTTGTGGATCTAGGGAAGCATTGTTTTTTTGGTACTTTTGGCTGCTTGCCACATGTCTACATCCTGGAAACTTAAGATGGATGGACAACGAAAATGAAGGTGTTTTGAAAAAGTATCACCATGATGTAATGAATAGTAATTTGAAGTAATACTAGTCGCCTAGTCTTCAGATCCCTTTTTATGGATTTGGGACATGATTCAGGACTGTTTTCTGGATCACGCAATAAAACCGAGTCCCCCTCCCCATTTGTGGGCCCTGAGAGGCCGTAAAAATTGAAAACTCTACCTTGGAGGTAAAGTAGAAAACAGGGGACCTCAAAATGAATGAATTTCCTACCATCCATGGGACTGGTATATTTACCCCACATTTACCATAAAGATATATAACCAAATGTAGGTACATATACCATCCATGGCATGCTATGGCTTTACACATTCTCAACCCGCCAATTCTGTGTCTTCGGATGGGCCGAGTTCTCGTAGACGTGGAAATTCAAAAAGGTGAACTCCAAGAGGGGATCCAGTTGAGGTCACGGCTGGAATCATTTCGTAGGTGCTGGTTTCAAGGATTTATCTATGTTTATCATGATCCATCAAGAGAAAAGAGAGATGATCCAATTTGCTGAGATTATATTGTTTCATATATGTTTCAAGTGGTAAAAAAAACCACCAACTAATTCTCTGGAATGTTCAAGATGTATGATATGAATGGTCCGAATGGTCTTTAATTGTCCTTTGTCTTGTTACGGTGGACGCCATTGACTGTTCAGGTGGTGTCCCTTTGCCTGATACTCACGGCAGTCACAGCGTGACCGATGTGTCTTGCCTTCGTCTTGCCTGTTGGATGGATGAAATCCAGCCCTCTCTGAGAGCGCAATACTGTGGATGGTTCAGAAATCCCAAACAACCACTAGGGATGTAACCAAACCCTGTAAATGATGGGAGAAACTAGCAACCCCAACTGGTTATATAGCCGGATTTCTTCAATCAACAGCATGAAATGGTGAAGGGGGGGAACAAGTTTGTGGCGTTGAGTTGGAAACCCATGTCATCTTGGATGTCTTTAAGCTTCCAACAGTTCCTTTGGAAAGTTGCAGCGTGTTGTTTAATTAATGTGATTTCACACGCACACACACACACACAAACAGTGTGACAGTTCTCTCTTTAGCAAATGACCTAAGGTTTACCTTTTGATGTAAGTGCGTCAGAATGGAAGGCTTTTGGTGATGGAAATTTCCGGGATATTGATACCTGGGTGTTAGAAAATGAGGGGATCATGATGACCGCTGGACAAATATGTCTTTCATATAGGTGGACGGCTATGGGTTTTATCTATAGTTTTCTAAGACCCCTGATTTTGACTATACTTACTGGACAGTTGATGGCTGAAAAATGATGCAAGCACTATAGTTGATATGGAGAACATAGCAAAAATTCATGCCATGGTTTTGCAATTTGATTACGGATTCCAAAGGTGGTCATGTAGCCGAGGTCATAAGGTTGTCAAATGTCAGAATCGAGGCCTCAAAAATGTGTGCCATTTGTGTTTGTTCTGTATTTTATATCTACCCCTCGTTGGGGGAGCGATTTGGAGCCAGGGATGATGTATTTTCATGTATTTTCCTACTAAATGAGGAGCTAAATCACGTAGATATCTCAAAATGGTGGTACACCGATGTAAAAAGCGATGATTATTTGTGGATCATTGGTACCAACAAAAACATCTATGAATCAATTTTGCGTGGGACAGCATCGTCGGTAAGGCTTTGAGTCTCAGTGCACGGCAGGTGGGCAGTTAATGACTTGGATTGAGGGAGGGGGGGCCGTTGGGTGGTACGTGGTAGCCTCCCTGAAACCAACCTAACACAGCCACCTGAAAATTGATGCTTGGGTCACGACGTTGATGCCTTTCCTTTTTGAAACTTTAGGGACAGCATCCACTGAATGGTGCTCCGGCAACTTCGTCAATCATTCGAAAACAATCCTTGGGTTTCCAAGAATTTTCAAGACACCCTGCTAGAACACACCTGCTCTCCAGATACTGAAAGGAATCCTGGATCAAAGCCCTTTTGGATCCTTTTGATGCGTTGGGAAGGTATTCCACAGGTAGGTTGGAACAACAGCTCAGTTATATATTCATTAGCCCTTGAAGATTAACCATCATGGCTGGTAAACCGTTGGCAAGGCTCAACTCCTTCTGGAGAAACTTCATACAGCGGAGGCTCTCGGCGGTGGCAATTTCTATCACTTGTTCAAGTGTCACGGAGATAGCAACCCGTTTTTGTTAAAGTTAGTATACAACTGCACCACTTGTGGCGAATATAACCCTCTGTACCTCTAAAGGGCCTGTAAATATGTCCCAGAGATGATAAGGGAATCACCATTTGGAAGAAGTACAAGACTCCCTATACTTCTCATTCATACCAGAATCCTGAATCCCCATTGGACTGATAGATCTTTGTGGCACATTCCTTGGTGGTGTTTCAGCTTGAAATTTCAAACGTATAGGCCGGTGGTCATTGGGAGACCTGGTAGTTTTTTCCTTGGGGGAAATCCTGGGATCTAAGTGTCCCTATTCCAAAGTTGGTAGTGTCATGTGGTTTAGTCCACTGGACTCAATATGGTCCTGAGAAGGATTTGACCTCCAGTTCCAGGAACATGAAGACTGTAGCTCTTCCAGGCACCCTGTATATGCTTTATGATGATTTACTGCATATTATCATTAAAAAAATACATATGCACAATTCACTGCGGAGATTTTTGAGCATTAATGAAGTTACGTTGGATACTGTAAAATTCAAACAAATACCATGCAATGGCTGCAATGATATCAAAATTCCTTTGGCAGTTTCTGCTCTTCATGAGTTTGCGTTGGTTGGTTGATGTGCCTTTTGGTACAGTATAAATTTCAATAGATGCCCCTTGGACGAGTTCAGGGACCATTCAGAACCTCTCATCAGTTTGCCTGGTCTGATAAAACTTGAGCAGTGAACAACAGTCTGGTTGGTTGAAAATGATGTGTACATATAAGGTATGATACAACCCTTGTTTTTTTTCGGATATCTCGCCCAAGAAATGAAGACTCTTGTTCTTAACCAACCAAGATTTCATGCTGCATGGGATTTTCCGGGTCGTTTTTCATGGCTCCACTTGGCTCTTGTGGTTTCAAATGGAAGTTGGACTAAAGTTGTCCGAAAGCACGCAGAACAGAGCCATGCAGATGTCATAAATAACAAACACAGGGCCATGGATAGTTCTCAAACATCATAGGTTTACATCATACATTTGTGGTCATATACATATATATATATATATTTGGTAAACAATCAACTCATAGTTTCCTTGATAACTGGGAGACTATCTCATTTGACGAATCGAAGCGACCATCGTTTCCAAAGTCGTGAATGTCGCGCCATGGGCCTCTGGCATGACGAATTCCAGCTTGATCCAAAATATCGAAGGTTCATGGGAATGTGTGGCTCCCAGGGCGATCAGAGGGAAAAAAACCAAGGGCAATCATCATCATCATCATCATCATCATCATCATCATCATCATCATCATCATCATCATCATCATCATCATCATCATCATCATCATCATCATCATTCATCATCATTCATCATCAT
>DF239056.1:309272-362358 GCA_000507305.1 Breviolum minutum Mf 1.05b.01 | reverse complement strand
CATCATCATCATCATCATCATCATCATCATCATCATCATCATCATCATCATCATCATCATCATCATTGTGTGCGTGTGTGTGTTTGTGTGCGTGTGTGTTTGTCTGTCTGTGTGTGTGTGAGTCCGTGTGTGTTTGTGTGTGTTTGTGTGTGTGTGTGTTTGTGCGTGCGTTCGCTTGTTTGTTTGTTTGTTTCTTTGCTTGTTTGTTTTGTTTGCTTGTTTGTTTGTTTGTTTGTTTGCTTGAAAGTTTGTTTGTTTGTTTGTTTGTTTGTTTGCTTGCTTGCTTGCTTGCTTGCTTGCTTGCTTGCTTGTTTGTTTGTTTGTTTGTTTGTCAATAAGGATAAAATGCAAGGCCTGACAGAGAAACACTATTTGCTTGTGGCCAGATTGGTGAAAACAACATGTGCATGATGTTTGTGCTCAAGTCGGGACGATTTTTGCATGTGACTATTTTCCTTACCAGTTTTGAAACGGTTTGATTTGTATATCTATATTATATATAAGATTATAAAAGTACATGTCCATCAAATTACCCACAAACACTCCCTAAGAATTCAGTTGCCCCTCCCGATCACGGTCAAAAAATCCCATTGCCAGCCTAGGATTGGCTGGCAAATCAGCAAAACTCCATTCTGAAAGAGCATAACAACCGGATCCTTACAGTTTAACAAAAGATTGACTAACCGCAGACCAAGGATACTATACTTTACATTGATCCTACGTGGATGGAATCCCAAAATACTCAATGCCATGGGAACCCAAAGCCTTCATTTTTAGAGGTTCTAACCCATATTTTGAAGGCTCAAAACCTCCATGTTTCATGGTTTTGGGGTCCAAGGGTGGAAATGTTTGCTACATACCTACAAAACTGCAGGACTTCGTTTAGGGGGGGGAGATTCCAAAACGTTTCCAAAATCCACATCCATTGAGGATCCCGGGGTCTGAGTTTTCCACACGATTCCACGTTCGCCAAGGTTTAGAGTGTGGCTCAGTGCTTTGGATAGCAAACAAAAAACGCTGTTCCTGTTAGGGTTTGCGATGAATGTCCATTTCTTGGATGCTTTGCTATTAAAAAAAACGTATATAAGGGGCTGAAAATGATCATATTTTTCAATGTTCAGCCTTTTTTAATGTGATGTTTTGAAAGAAGGACCTGTAGCAAACTCTGCTTAAGAAAGGATTCATATCCCTCCTGTTTGTTTGATAGCGGGGGCTCCATTTAGTAGCAATTTGCACCACCTTTGCGGGAGATTTTTCAAATGGGTTGGTTCAACCACCAACTAGACATTTTTGGATCTCCCTGTGATATACATATATATATATATGTATATTTCTACATATATAGGCACTCCGTACTATAGTCACCCTTGCACCACCTGGTTCAAGGACAATGGTCCCAAAGACATCAGCTGTTGCGCCTTCTGCGAAACACCCAAAGGTCGTGGGTTAGTGACCTTGTCTCGGGAGGCTGATTTTGGGAAACGTCGAAGACACAACACCGGCAGGGATGGATGGACGAACAAAAACACTATTAAGGTGCGGATTCATGCATTTTGCATGATGATTGCATCTTGATTTTCAACCACATTTAGGTCCCTATCTTTCTATATATATATATACAATTGAACAAATATATCTATATGATGGTGCAAGTATTAACAATGTCTGGGTCTTGGTGCAATATGCTTCTCCATGGATGGTATGCAGAAGGAGTCTCCTCCACGGATGACAGTCAGCACTTATAATTTCATTCAATGAAATCATTCCGCCGACAGCATCTTGGCCAATCTACCTACCTAATCGCAAGATTCCACTGACAACTTCAACATTTTCCTCCTCAACAAGGTGGTCCAAATTTGGATGTTTCTTTTCGGAACAAAAACAGGAAGTTCATCGAACTCCAGCTGCAAAGATACCCGCTGGAGCTACCTGGTTGCAGCCCTACAAAACTTGGTAGGAAGTCGGTGTATTAGAAACCTCAAAAAGACATTGGGGTGAAACAGGGATCATTAAATTGCAGTGCCTATTTTTTGGGGGAAAACAAACAATGCAAATGTATAATGTATGGTACCCTCCTGAAAACTAACATGACATTGGAAAATCACCATTGTCAATAGGAAATGCATCTTCAAATGGTGAATTTGTTTTCCAATGTCATGTTAGTTTTCAGGGGTGTACTGTTTAGGGATTTTCCTGTAATTAGATAGTGCATTGTTTGGGTGGGTAATATAATGAATGACCCCTGTGAAATTGAGTTTTTGTTGGTGGCGGTTGTGATTGTTTGTTGACTTTTCTTCAACTTCAAAAATGGTTTTGTTGGAGGGGAAGATGAACCCAGTGTTTGAAGAATATTTTTTCCAAATGGGTTGAAAGCACTACCTACTAGTAGGTTGGTGTTCCATTGTTTTTGAAGCAGTATTCCCTATACCACTCTTGACGTGGGAACGAAAAGAAGGATTCCGGACCGCTTTTCCCATCGCCCAGAAGGCTAAAGTCTTGGCGATTCTCGTGGGATGTGGATGGGACAGGTATGGCTGAAGGATGTTATCCACACTCCGTGAAAGTAACATCATAGCCCCTGAAAATAGGCCGTCCCAAGAGGCAAATAGTCATAGTCTTCCAACCATCAATTTTCAGGTGCTATGCTAGTTTCAGGGAGGGTCACCCATCTCTCAGCAATTATGGCATGTCCATATTAAGCTGACATAACTATGAGCGATCATTCCAGCAGGGATGACCCCCACGATCCAAAGATTACCATGGATGATACTCCTAAGTTTGACTGACCATATTTACCCTCTTGAAGTTTGACATGGGATACCGAAAATTGTCACATTTAAGAAAGGATATTCCTACTTTTTCCAAGCCTTTATATGTTTTGCCGTGTTTCTTGGCGTAAACTTTCCCTTGCGGTCAACACTTCGGTTCCTGGATGGCCAGGAGGACAACAACACCAATGAAGGGACTGAAGTGAACAGGAAGCCAACGTGCAGGCAACCAGCAAGTGCCTAAGTCTGATCTTCGGACCAGTGTGGACCAGGGCTGCTTCCTAGAGAATTGGGTGATATTTTTTTGTTTCACCCTAAGGATGGCCAAATAGCCAAGGATGGTCCTTATATGTTTACTGTTTACCCTAAGGATCCAGGATTCCCATCAAGATCAAGGATTCCCATCATTACCCGAAACCTGAGACTAACAGCAAACACCGCACCTGAAAATGGATGGTTGGAAGACGAGTTTTTTAGTTTCCCGTGGGGTGTAAAAGGCCTATTTTCAGGGGCTTTTGCTGTTAGTTTTTAGGGAGTGGTATTTATTTGTTTCACCCCTAAGGATTCAGATATGTCCTTTCAGAAAGGGATTAGCCTGATGGGCCCAAACCCATCCTATTGTCGGGATGGGATTGTTTCGACCATCAATCCCACGAGAAATCGGGAGTTGTTTGGATTCTTAGGGGTCAGATATTTGAAGGAAATCTGAAGAAACAAATCATCCGTTTTGAAAAACGCCCCTCGCGCCCCTTTTAAGAAAGACTCGGCTTAGGATCAAGAATTTGAGATTGGGCAAGCCACAAGGGTCCTGACCCTTCCGCCTCACCAAATAAATGATGGGCAATGGCAGGTGTGGAAAGCTACCATAGAATTAGAACACGGTGGTTTACCGTTCTTAAACTTGGTTTGAGGAGTTTTGGAGAATGATTTAGTTCTTAGTGAAGGTATGTGTTTGTTGCCCTCCTGCTTAAAAGATAAAATATATCTTGACCAAGGGGAAGCACATCCGAGTATATCAGGGGCTAATCTGACATTGACATGTCAGCCGGTATCCTTGGATAGATGCTTTACAAATTGACTTGCAGGCATGTTTTAGATTTAAGGCTGAATTATCAGCTCCCGCCACCGAAGATATATCAACATGTAACATGAATATCAAAAATTGTCATATTTGGAATGGAAGCTCCTTTTTTTTTCCGAAGCACCCTTTGTAGGGTTCATATTTAGATTCTGCTGTATACATTCATGGTTTCTAGTCACGACACATACACATGGATATATTTGCCGTATAGTCTATAGTACTAACACCACACCCTCGACAGAATGTCTGCCACATTCTCAGGGAACCAGAATTGAGAAATCCTTCCCTAAGTACACCCCTCAAAATTTAGATGGAACACATCAATGAAGGTTTGGAAGATGATGTTGCTTTTCTTCGGTGAGTTCAGTTCCATGTTAATTTTCCCGGGTGTATACTCTGATGTTTGACAACCATCCCCTTCTATGCTGCCAAGGTCTTGAGGAACCCATCCCGGTCTTCACCAAAGTTGTGAACGACGTGGAGCAATGGGCTAAGCAACGACGTCAGCAGTTGTTAGTGGAGCTACGTGCCATGGATCAGTTGAGTTATGCCGAAAGGAGATCACAACTGAGAGCCTTGCAATTAGAATTGCATCCAGATAAGCAGGAGAACTTGGACTTGATTGTTCGACTGATTGCGTGGGGGGGGGGAGCAAGTGAAGTTTTTTGTGTTTTTTGTTTGGGGGAAAGAAAAAGAGATTTTCTTCGAGGGTGGTGTTAAATCAACATGGATGAGGATTTCCGGAAACCATTTCATGCCACTGGACACATATGCATATAACCAGCATCCAGAGAGTTGATAGCCTTCAAAGGATCCCAGGATATGGACATTTCTGCGAGGTTGTACAATTTGCGGATCTAATGCCAAACATATTTCAAAGCAACATCAACATGTTCATATAATATGCCGTGCCCTTTTTTTTGCTTGGAAAGTCCTTTAGTAGCACCTTCGTTTTAGTGGCACTCCATGGGGATGGACAAAATCCTGTATGAGTTGCTACAGCAAATATATTCCAGGAAGACTCAAAAAATCAGATTGTCATGCTTGTAGAGTTTTGATTAAGGAGACTTGACATGAATCTTCAATATTTAGTTGACCATCCCCACCTGGCTGTTTTGTTCTACCGGAATCGGTCCATGTAAACAACGAACAAAAAACGGCCGACGAAGAAAAGCCGAAAGACAGGAGCCTGAACGAAGAACGCATGCGCAGCTGTTGTTTCTGTTGGTCCAAGCAAAGTGGGAACATTGCGAAGGCCTCACCCTGCAACGGCCAAAGAAGGATGCTGATGCCAAAAGTCGCCAGCTGCATTCTCTTTAGCGATGGAAAGGGGATAAATCAATTGGTAGGTGTGTATAATTTGTATAGTGTAGTTGGGGGGTGGTGAGAAAAGGAGATTGAGTTGAATATGTATGAGTTGGACCTTTTGGGGAAGCTTTGCATATCAGAAAATGGATGTTGCCATGTGATCAAGCTTGTTGTTGATTCGCATCAGTAAAATGGCCCAACAAAAGTCAGTGGGGGGCTGTGCTTTTTCTCAAAAGGCTGAAACCTGAAAATGGCGATTAAGTGTCCAGTCGTCAGGGCACTTACTCCCCCCGAAAACAAGAATGACAATGGAACATCCACCGTTTGAAGATGTATTTCCTATTGAAAATGGGGACTTTCCAATGTCATGTTAGTTTTCAGGGGTGTATGTCGCAAATGACCAACACTGGGCACGGTTTGGATCGTTTTGGATTGGACTCTGGACGCAAAGGTTTTAGGGGTTGCAGTAAATTTGAGTAAACAAAATGGCGGGATCAATAGCAAGACTTCATATTTACAAGAAAAACCATGCTCAATTCAGGAACCCCCAATCCATTTTGTAATGTTCTATGTGGGAATTCTTACAAAACATGCAAAAAGTCCTGGTGGTGACTGTTACTGAGTGAAGGAGCATCCCTACAAAATGTAGCTTTCACTCTTTTGGACTTGTATTAGAGAGACATCTGTGAACACCCAATGGATTTGGAGGAAAATCAATTCATCCCATTTCAATTTCGAGACCTGCCCAACGAACATAAACAGTATCCCTTTTCATTGAGAGAATTTTGAGGTCTATGATTAATTTGACCCATTCTATCCGTTCTTTTCTTTGTGAAACATGGATTCTTTGGAAACATTTCCACCATGTCTTGTGGCACCACCATCTGCGCCAAGGTAAGCAAGACGAGGCCGCAACGCGCCAGGAGGCCTTCCGCCGCCGCGACGCCAGCTGGACGGAGACGGCCGAAACTGATGCCGAGGCGGAGGTGACGAGTGACGATGAGAACAGCCAGGATGGTGAGGAGGCGGACGACTTGAGGTAGTATTGGTGATGGTTGTTGTTGTTGTTGTTGTTGTTGTTGTTGTTGTTGTTGTTGTTGTTGTTTGGATGGCCAGGATGAAGAACCACTTACCTTACACATCAGCGACCTCAGTGGACATCTTTGCACCTTGCAAGTGGAGAAACGTTGGACGCTATGGCGAGTGAAGGTGGAATTGGAATCAGCTTCAGGCGCACCTGCCGGTTGGTCACCCCTTACAAGATGGTGAGAAGAAAGGGAATCCTCCCCAAGAAAAATCTGATGATTTCAAGTAGGGAATTATATATAGTAGTTTGATTTGATGAAGTCACACCTGATGGAATCAATTTGTTATTTTTTTAAGGAAGAAACATGGTAAGTCAACAGGCTTCAAGGTTGGAAGGGTCAACCATGGAGCTTCTCGGAGATGAAGATTTCGAGTCAACCATGGCCTAAGATGTCTACTTTTCTTGTATCTACCGATTGTGTGAAGCACGTTCTATTTTTTAACTGCAATCCATTTTCAGATTAAAATATCACATGCAACGACAGACATATCTCGGGGCTATCAAATAACTGTCCCCAGTGCTCCAAATACCCTGTGAGAAGGTGTTTAGGCACCCAAAAACCACTCCAAAAGAACTTGCAGAAGGGACTGAATTGGAGCATAAGGGATCCATAAAAATTGCATGTGTTTTTTCGATTAATCGCCTTTGATTGTTTATTTCGGTTTTGGTGTGTAAAAAGGTCATTTTTTGTTTGCCTTGGATGTATCGAGAAAAAAAAGTTTCTTTTACCGCTTTTTAGCGGGAGAGTTGAAAAAACACACGAACATGGACAACAATAGACGTTGGAAATACATGCAAATATGGACTTTTGTGAAGCTGGGAATACATGAACAAAACAGGTTTCAAACAGTTGCTTATGCTAAATGTTCCAAACGTTTTTCCGGGGCAACTATATGCTCACTATTTGGAAAACTACACAAATTACTACCCTCCACTGCACAAAGAGTGCCCTCTCAAGAACACTCTCATGTACCTCTTTCCCATTTCCTCACATGACTGTTGCAGTGAGGATGCCCTCCACTATAGTATGGCAACTGAAATCCGGGATTTGTCTTGCTGTATCTCCACAATGTATGTATTGTTGGTAGTTATTTTAGGTCAGGTTGTTGTTATTGAAGGTGAATATGCCGTTGAATGGGTGCTTTGTTTTTGTAGCTAGCAGCATCAGAAACGCAGGTTTGCGACCCGAACAGCAACGGCTGCTGTTGGGATCCAAAGATTTGGATGACTATGCCAGATTATCCACCTATAGCACTCAACCTTCCATCTCCTTGGTGCTAGTAGAGTGTTTGGAAAGGTCACGTGGATTGATTGGACATTTGGGTGGGAGATGGGAACCCTCATGTAGGGTTTAAAGGTACAACAATTAATTACTAGGAATGGAATGCGGAATCAGATCATGAGAATCCATGAGAATCCAGATCATTACCCCCCCCAAAACGAACGAATGTCCCCTAAAACGGGTCTATTTTCAATAGGAAATACATCTTCCAACCATGGATTTTCAGGGGACATACTAGTTTTCCGGAGAGTACTCCCCGCCTCCCAATACTAAAGTGACCCTCCAGAAGTAACCGCGCGTTACCTTTTAAAGCTTGAAGGACAATGTCGGTCAAGAACTCTCTCTGTATTGAACCCTTATTCTTAGTGGTGGCCCTGCCTGGGGAAAAGTAGTCTCTCCATTCACATGATAATTAACTAGTGTTCCTCGATTGATTTGGCATGCTAGCATAACATGCTCTTCCCAGAACATTACTTGCCTATAGTGACACCTGATTATTTCCAGCGTTCTTCACAACAGTGCCATCCCCCCAAAAAAAACATTGGCTGAAGAAAACTTCTCCCATATAGAGTTGATCCATGTCAGCTGGGGTAAAGATCCAACCTGTTGATTTGGGGTAGCCCATGTGGGATAACACTTTGCAGAAATGATCCAAGTTGGCTATCTTCAAGTCGTTGAAGCCTCCAATTTCTGATGAGAATCTGATGAGGATACTTTGTATATTCAGGAAACAAACAAACATCTTGTTTTAGCAGTCACCTCGAATATTCTATTGAATAGTGTGACCTGCCAATGCAGCCAATCTTTTAAAGATTTGTGTATGGGAATCCCAGAGGATCCATGCATTATGTATTTAGTTTGATTTACCAACATTTGGTTGATGTTTATGGCAAATGTAGGTAAATCTACCATAAATTGATTCTATAGGAATGAAGGAAGCCTTTTTATTTTCAGAATTTTACCTACTACTTTTCAAGTGAACCACATTTTCAACATGTCTTTTTCTATTTCTAGTAGGCAACCACTTTCAGACACTGGCAGTTTCATTTGGGAACCTCACTTTCGACTTTGAAAATCGGATCAATATAGTCCTATCAAAACTCGCCCCACCAGAGACGAGGGCTTCGCAAAAAATGCATATGGCCTTTTGTACTTAGATTGCGGCCCTATTGGCTCTTTGAACACTTCGAAACTTTTAAATAATTCTAACTTTTGAAGAGTTATGTCATTCCTTCCCGAAAGGGTTCAACTTATTCATTATTTCCAAGCAGGTTTGGACACACAAAACAAATCAATTTGTTTATTCTATTTCTTTAGTCCGTTTTGATCGGATACTCTTCCGAAATTAACAAACCCCCCCTGTTCACAGGTATTATCAACGGGCCTTATTCATGAAGGAGTTGAGTTCCTCATGGAAGGCTTTACAATATGCCTCTGCTTCCTTACGAGCAGACAAGGAGCTAGTGAGCTTGGCGATGCAGCAGTGTCTAGATCCAAAGAGCGGGGAGGTATATGTGGATGTCCCAGGAGGTTTGTCACCAGTCTAAAACTTTATCTACATGTGATAAATAGCAAACATAACATACCCCAGGGCAATTTTTCGCCCATGATTTGTTCTTTTCAGGAATTGGCGAGCTTGGGAATATGCTGCTCCAGAGTTTCTCGGTTATGGCAGCAAGGTTTGATTAAATTTGGGTAGACATCACATCAGCCAAAACCCAAGGAAAGTTTTAGTAAGATCTGTAGGATCTATGATCTATGTATGGCATATGAAACAATTTTTTTGGGTTCTTCACTCCTCATCTCCTTAACATCCCGACTTCAAGTCCCCTTGAATTATGATGCCATTTGCATTTATACGTTTCGATGAGCCAAGCCTTTGGGCAATGACAGGCTGAAGAATGACATTGACCTCGTGACGCGTGTCTTATCGGAAGATGGTTTGGCTCTTCAGCAGATGTCCCGTTCCATCCGTGCCAACCGCGCATTAGTATTGAAGCTTGGTGAGAGTCTGGAGTCGTTTAGTCCAGTGACTCAACGGGAGAATTGAATTATTCTGTATTGTTGGTGGACAGAGCCAAGTTGGCATGTAGGGTTTTTCATATGAATATATAATATCACATATATATATATATACATATTTTCAGATGATTGATATTTTAGCTGTATATAGGTTTTGATATCTTCCAGGCCAGGTGGTGCAGGACTTTGTCCATCAGCTGGTTTGCATGGTTTAATAGTAGTACAAGATCTATAGAGATGGGTGTATGCACCAGAAAAGAACAAAGGGGATTTGGCAGCGTTGACGGCGTAGTCGAGAGACAATTGATTTTATCAAAGGCAAAGGAGGGATTTTTTGTGAATTCTAATTATGACTAAAATCCATCCAAAACCCATAGCTTACGATTTCACCAACCAGTCGCAGTGGAAAAGTAAAAATCAAGAATCGCATGTTTTCTGCAAACACATGTGGCAATTGTTTTGGGTGATCCATTGGAATCCAACTATACATGCTACATGTTTATATCTTATACCATACCGCCATCTCTCTCTAGGACTGCCGTTAAGCAAACGTGGCGCGCCTTGTCGTTTGCCTCCGCCACGCTACGACGTGATGCTACGGTGGTGCGTTGTGCTCTAGTGCAAGATGTGGCGGCGATGGAGCTGGCGGCTGAAGAGTTGAAGAGAGATTTGAACTTTGCAAGGAGTGACCTGGTTTACAGTCCCTAAGGGGTGAAAAAACCCAGTTACCTATTTATAAGGCCATGTATAGGGGTTATAACTTCATAAAATAAGCAATCCATAGTTTACAGTTGAAGAAGTGACTTAAGCCCACGGAAAGACCAGGGGATGAGAATATATTTACGTACATGAGAACCCATCATAAAGCAACAAAATGTAGGGCAATATACCAGTCGCACGGATCCTACTAGGGTGTCCATGGAAGTGATCGAACGATTGTTAGTAAGTTCGTTTATTTCACCTATTTACGGGACAAAAACAACCTACTTATATCTAGGGGTTATATAAATCCAGTTACTAATTACCATGGACATCCCAGTAAGGATCCGTTGTTGATGGAAGAAGTCCTGCACCACCTGCGAATATAAACGTTGTAAATAAAGGGATAAACATGAATAAACCACGTACAAACTGGTGCAGGATTTCTTCCATCAAGAGTATGTCCTAAGAAAGGGATTTCCTCGAAGCAATCCTATTACATGGGGATGGGACTGAGACCATCAATCTCCTACAACCCTGACATGGTGTATAGCAATTTGATCGGAGTATTTAAGCATTATCTACTTTCACGTACCATCACCATGAACCATACGTGTAGGTAGAAATACAAGTTCCATGGATCTTGTGACCTTGTGGGTTTGTTATGTGAAACTCGGGCAAATGACGGGACCATGACCTCATTACTGATCTCACAGGAAAATGATTGTGAATGTATTGAGAATCCATCGCTGCCCTGAATGAAGTTCAGTACTGGGATGTTTTAGTGTTTTTGTTGAATCTATTTTTGACGTGCTGTTTGATGAATTTTGACGGATGGCATTTGTTTATTTCACTGGTTTGAGTATGTTTTGATTTTTTCCGTCACAAAACGATGTTTGACTTGTTCACTGACGGGGAGTTCATGACTTTATTTCGCATTTTTTCAGGGGAGGTTGCCGGGATTGTTGTCTTTTCCGTTCAGTACCCTTTTTGGACATCCAATATAGCAGGCTGTCAGATCACCAACACCTGAAAAGTACACATTATATACAATTTTGAGGTGTGTTTTTTTGCGGACTTTACTTTGTCATCTTGGATTATGGGAGTAGACATGATTTTGAATGACGTTCAAACATAAAAGCTATTGGCTATTGGCTATTTGTGGTTTTTGTATAGTACTTTATCTTGCAGATGCGAGGTTGAACATTCAGCAATGTTGCGTGATTTGCAATATTTGTTTTCGGCCAGTGCGCCATCTAATGAAATTTTGACACATAGATACCTGGAACCCTAAACAACCAGATTTTTATGGTTGTTTCAATTGGATGATTCAAAACCTTTACTTGAGAAATGGTTGTTTCACCAAACATCCATTTAAAAGTGGGTGTTTAGGGTTCCAGGTACAAGGTATCAATCTTTGTTTTTGGTGTGCGTTTAATTCTAGTCTCTCCCCATGAAGTGAACAACCCTTCCCTTTTTGTGGACATATTGACACTTCCGAAGCAAAGTTAGCACCGAGGTGCGGTATGGCTGCAAGGAGACTTGGCTACCAAAAGAAGACATACTTATGGTGAATGTGGTTTGTTTTTTGGACTCTGGTAATTGCACTTAACAACTATTTTGTAACTGGACAACGGTATTGATGGATCTTAGTTTCGTACCAATGTTCTTGCATTCCACCTATGAGCCTATTGAGTAGGCTCTTTTTCGATCAGGAGCAATGGTTTAGGTTTAGCGATGTTTTTGCTGGCTGTGAATATCAGCAGGTCAGAATAATGCATCCTGAGTCGAAGAAACCCGCCAATGTGAATGTGTTTCATCTTTCCCCGAGGGATCAATATGGGGGTTTCCAAAAATAGTAGTACCCCCAAATCATCCATTTTTAAAGGGTTTTCTGTTATAAACCATCCATTTTGGGATATATACCCCTATTTTTGGAAACACCCATATCAATCAACCAGAAAAGTCTTCTTCAAAATAGGCCCTTCATCAGCTGCCAGAGGAATTGTTTCCTCTTATAACATTGGGACTCCCTAGTGCGTTTTTCATGGACATATCACATATCGATAACAACATGCAGTACATTCCAAAAACTAAAGATTGATGCTTGGCTAGCATGTAGTCAAATAATTTGTACTCTTGTGGCAAGGCTCATTGACCAATGAGTTTGCATGAGTTTCGATGAGTTTCTTGCTTCAACCAGACCTTACCCATAGGATCCATGTATGGTAAAGCGACATGTACCACAAAAAATCAACCATTCATGCAGGTAAATATACCATACTCAGATGATTTATATCACAACTTCCAACTTGACCCAATGCCAAGTTACCAAGACTCGTCGAAGGAATGGCGCTGAAGTATTTATCTCCAGAGCTACGTGCAGATCGAAACCTAGTACATCTTGCTTGCCAAAAACAGCCTGGAGCTTTGAAACATGTAGCCCCGGAGCCTTGGGACAAGTCGAAAAGGTGTGTGAAAAAAACAACACAAAAAAGACGTGTTGATTGGGTGATTGTGAGTGTATATTCCTTGAAAGGTTAAAGAAAATGATTTCTTTTTTGGAAAAAAAAGTACCTCTTGGATTTCGCAACCATTCTGTTAATTTTAGAT
Source organism: Breviolum minutum Mf 1.05b.01 (assembly GCA_000507305.1). Classification (NCBI taxonomy): domain Eukaryota; class Dinophyceae; order Suessiales; family Symbiodiniaceae; genus Breviolum; species Breviolum minutum. The sequence goes on along the minus strand of DF239056.1, from coordinate 349,498 downwards.
ACACCTATGCCTAGAATATCAGTTGATATAATCCTGTGTTCTTTTTCTACAGCTATGATATGGCCCACCATGGAAGGGAAGCAGCTAGAGTTTGCAGTCTGTTTTCTTTCCTGGAAAGCATCGTTAGATTCAGCGGTTTGAACGGAAGATGTGTATCTTCCCAAAATTGTTTAAAGTAAATTGAAGTAGGTGGACAATTTCTTGGCAGAATAGTGAGCGCATGTTTTTCTTGAACGGTTGGAAAAAGGCCAGGGTTAGCCCAAAAAATTCACCTAAAAAACTTTGTGGGTGGCCTTTTTTTTGTTGGGTTTGTCTAGTGTTTTTCAATTAGCAGATGTCGTTTTCAAATTCATTGAGCGATTCCAGATCTTTTTCGATGTTTGTATTTTTGTTGGTTGCTTAGTTTCATCCTCAGGAGTTGAACAATACTGAGATCATGTTATTTGATTGGTGACTAGGTCACAGTGTGTGGCCATTGCTAAGTTGAAGGCAAGATGTTTTTTTTCCACATGAGTTGCGGATAGTGCCAATTCATGCGATTCACATGTTTCCATGTCCGTTTTTTTTCAAAACAACTTCTCTAAACCTGTACTTGAAAGCTTCCCGTTAAAGAAACGCTGCACGGCGCTAGGGCCCGGGCTTAGAGAAACATGTTTCCTACAAGTTTCCAAATCAACCAACGACCAGGAACTTTTTGAAGATCACGACTTCGTTCGCTCCTTAAAGGGCAACAGTGTCTTGGACCTTGAGACATCCCTAGATGACCCAGTCAACCCAACCCAAGCCGCTTCCACTTACATTTGGTCACCACGCGAATGTGATAGATGTGAGCAGTAAAAAAATATTTGTGATTCAATCAAATTGTTTTTTAGTAAATCCACCGTAACTCCTTTGGATCTGGGGATGGTAAGAAGTACCTACCTTTGGTGAATGAGTCTGGTGATGATTTGAATTTGGTTGACAGGTTTGAGAAACCCTGAGACAAAAACAGCTTGGACCTTTGTTGATAGAACTTAAATGAGCGCGGCACAGTATTTGTCTCACAATCTCATTGACAGCCCTTCTATATTGTTAGGATGTATCGGGGTGGTAACTTTTCGATGGGTATATTGTAGTATACTCTTCTTACAGGAAACAAATCGATAGGGTGTTTAGGGAGAAATTTCCCATTCACTGGAAAGTTCTCGATTGTGCCTCCCATCGGTGAGGGGAAGAAAAGAAGAGGGTTTATTCTCGGACGATGATGAATGGGTTTTTCAAGAATACGCAGAAAAAGCCATATTAATTACAATACAAAGATATTTTTTAGGTACCTGCATTGGGCTATATCTCACACTTATGGTGCCGGAGGGATGGCGAGTGGGGCTACGTTTAGTTGTTTGGTACTGTTTTCATCATCCCGTTTGGGGGTAAATTTTGAGCCATAACCATGTGATCCTGACGTAGAGAATTGTTGCAAGGATCTACCAAGTGGTAAGCATGGTTGCCCAACTTGCCAACACCCTTCCCCATATATCACATTTCATTATTAGTTGCTTCTAAAGTTTCGTTTCAACATTTTGATACCCACCAACCAAGAGGCCCAACACCAAAATAACGTAAAGAGAGTAGGTGAGTAGGCCGTCAAAAAAACGCCTCCTTTCCTTCAACCGGTCACTTCTCTGCAGGTGAAGCTCCCAAATTCTTTGCGTGGAATGATCAACAACGTCACCAGATGGAGGAGGAACTTTTTGATAGACACAATCGGGTGAATTTCTAGCGGATTCGAGCAGGTCATGAGATGACAAATAGCATACCTTTTTTGCCATGGCCAAAATGGTAGGCTGATGAAGCTGAATAAAAGTCAGAGGATGATGATGATGGTGATGATGATGATGATGATGATGAATGATGATGAAGTGGATAGTGCCACACAACATCTGGCTGAAATTTGCCATATTTAGTGCTAGAACCTGATACGTGTGGTGCACAGCAAAAGAACAGTGCTGCAACTTTGCAGATGGTGCTACGACGTGAAAAAGGGTGAAATCCTGTGAGAATTGTCTGGTATTAGTAAGTAGTGGTGTATGAATTGGAGATTGATTGATAGCTGGTTCTCATTGTCCACGCCTAATTGCGATGAGCAGCACCAACTCCTTCAAAGAACATAAAAGATGGTGCACTTGAAGATGGAGTTCGCCGTCAAACGGGGAGTTCTTCGTTCACCAAAATTTATTTTACCGACCATGTTTTATCCGCGGTATTATTTGAATCTCATGGACATCTCCAGTACTCATCACCATGCTTCTTGTTGGAATGGAGAGGTGTTTCTCACTCGGATCCGTGGATGGTTCTGATCAAGATTACGAATTGAACAACTGAAACTCTAATATTTTACAAACCATCACATTTGACAATGTCTTTGTTGAAGTCACCTTAGATAATGTTGTTGAGTGGCAGAGTCTTCCTGAAATTTCCCAATAAAACTGGTTTAGTAATGCTTAGTACATACTTTTTTGACATGACTTTCATCTAGTTCAGGTTATCTTAGCAACAAAACTTTGAAAACATCCCACTTGCTGGGTTAAACTCCATTTAGCCAAGTTTAAACCCGCCCCGCTCGTCCGCAAACAGTCCTTCCTCCAAGCAGGCGGCTTTGGAAGAGGAACGGCAATTGAGCGGCCGTGAGCGGGAGGTGGGGTGGGACCAGTGTAAGATACCTATCACTATTTTACAGGTGTCCTAATAGTGGGACCTCCTTATTGTAAGCTTCCCATATTATTCCCATATCTTTAAGGATTCTTATGGGAGTGGTATGAGAATAGTATGGGAAGCTTGCCATAAAGGGGCCCCATTATTGGGAGTCCCTGGAAATCCCACTGATTGTGTGGCCTTCTTTCTATTCAGGAAGTAACAAAAACTGAAACTTAAGTTCATTTGTCATCAGTAGTTATACTTACGATCAGAATCGTGATAATCATGATAAGCAACACAGCAGCACCTACAGTAGCCATCCACCAGGAATTTCCTTTTCAAAGTAGATTGAAACTGCTATCATGCTTCCCTCATAATGGTACTGTATGTGGTTCAGATGTTGTGTTGAGCAGCTCGCTGTTGCCATCCACGGTGAAGCTTCCAGAGACTTCCAGGATTGGCAGACTGCCGTCATTCCCAAAAGGTAAACGTTGCAATGTTGGGAAATCAAAGTTGGTGAATTGTTATAATGTGCAGCCAATGTAGCCAGAAAAAGAAGGGTACTACCGTGTTTGTCCTGTTTGCCCGGAGTTGTATTTGTAGAAATTATAGAATATGTAGAATATTTTGGTGTATAAGCCCGTTTTGTGTATACATCTCAGAACCAATAGAATGTGTAGTATTTATTCTTTGTAATTTTTAACTTTTATATATAAATAGCTCATGCACATATTTTGTGACCACACATGTATGCTGACGCTCCTTTTTTACATACAGACATATTTGAGATTTGGTTTACAGAGCGCCTACATGGAAAGGCTATATGTGTTTATATTGACATGTGACACCAGTGTATATACAAGTGATATATGCTGCCAATGGCGTGATTAGATTCTACCTACCCACTTGCGGACCCAGTACCTTTGAATATAGTGAAATGTTGGTAGCAGGTGGAATGTACTAGCAGCATCTATACTCAACTAATTGGAAACATATCGTCTTTCCTCAATCCTGTGAGGCATTGTAATTTACCAAAGTATTCCCCCGAAGTTACATAGCCCTGAAAAGGTACCATCCCAAAGGGAAAGGCTCGTTTTTCAATGGCGAGATGTTAAACTTCGGGGGTGTTTTTGACTGTAAGACTATAAGCTGACCATCTTTTCATGTTTACCTCTCGAAATCTAACATGACAAAGGAACATCCACCATTTGAAGATGTATTTCCTATTGAACATGGGGATTTTCCAGCCATCACCATGTTCGTTCTTGAGGTTTTTTGCTGTTGTATTACCTCTTTGATTACTCAACCATCACCAAACCTGGATCTCAACGGTTGCATTAAGCGGCGCGTCACTCTTGCGCCGTCCTCTTCGGAGCCCCTTTGGAGGTCATGTCTGAACGTTTGCGCTTTGCTCAATCTGAAGATGAGGTGGGAGGATCAAGCCAATGTGTATACAATACGTTGAAATACAAAGATATGATATATCATTATATTTTTTACTTTTTATCATTTTTGTCATCATTTTTTGTCATTAGTATTGTTCCGTTCTTGCTTATTGTGTACATATATATACATATATATATATTATGTGATTTTTTGCAATTTAACATCTATATACACATAGTACACATCCAATCACATCACCCCCTCCCAAAAAAGCAACAAAATCACCTTGGAACTTGGAAGGCTTCGAAAATTGGGATGTTTGGTGTTTTTTTTGTTCGTTTTACGTTGTGGCAAAATTATAACGACCTCAGTCGAGGTCACCCCAAATGGTTCTTTTGTAAGGGAATCGCCCCCCCAAAATGCCTGGAAAATTCAGGTTAAGGATTTACTGTCATTTGCCCAGGTTTTATGTTGGGGACCTTTGTTTGTGGGATTTGGTGATGATTTCTCAAAGGCTTGACGTGTTTTTGTTTTCGATAGAAGGCTTCTCAATTCTCAATGATCTCTAGGAAAACGTGAGATAGAACAACAAGAAACTCATATAATTCTATATCATGTCAAGAATGGACCATGGGATTGTCGATTGTAGATGCTATATATCTACTATATGTATCTACAATTTATCAGATATAATGTTATCAGGATGTGCGTTCTTATGATTCTACAGGTGGTAAATCCCAGGTGTTGGGTCTCCCAAGGCCGCTCGAGACCGCCTGGCCCGTGCCCTGTCCTCGCTCCGGCATCGGGCGCACAACGGTGCTGTTGAGGCTCCATGGTGTGTTGGTTTCCGCGTGTGTGACGCCATGTATAAGCCATTTAGGCCATTTGGAAGGGGAACAACCCTACCTAGGGGACTTATTAACCATTGGTTATTAAGTTATTAACCACTTTCTAACTGGGGATGATCTTTCAAGTAGGAGCCAATCACAACAAAGACCTTTGCACCAAATTTTGGGCACAAAAACCCAGGTCGGAATGGGGATTTTCCATATGTTTTTTGGGAAAAGAAGTGGAAACACAAATGATTGGGAACAAACAAGTAATTGGTGGTTCAAAATGATTCGGTTGGAGAGACAACGAAGACAGACTCAGATTCCCGACAGTGAAATAGAATTCCATTCGCCTAGATTAGGTGAAAGCATTAAATGCTGTATGGGCTTTATGTTTTGTATGCCAAGCATTTCCAAGCATACACACTCTTACAATACACTAGCTGTTAACAAGAACAACAACCCCGGCCCCTTCCACTTCCACTGAAACCTTGTTTTGTTTTTACTGTTACCACATATGGCTCCAGGTGGCAGAACACCAACAACGTGCAGAGGATTCAAACTGGGAAATGTGAATGTCGATGGGTTCATCACAATCGACCAAAGTTGGAAAACATACCAGGGATCCGCATGCCACATTTAGTTGAACCTTATGCCTCACCAGGTAACTCTCACACACTCCCTTTTGGATTTGGCATTTTGTAAGCGTTTGGAACCTAAGGTTTGCATATAAAATAAGGAGGCTGGAAAAACTTTTGCGTAGGTGTATTTATTCTCAAACTTTATTCCGCGGAATAAACACATTCATCTATGTTCAGGAATATTTTTGTGGAACATGAGATATTCTCACATATTCTCCATATCAACTGGATGGGCGATTGTTTGAACCATTATTAGCATCACTATTTAATTATAGTCATTTTATTATTATAATGTTTCCTTGAAACGGTGTTCGACATTTTTTTCAATGCAGTAATTCATGGTTTTCTTGTAGTTGAACCAGTGCAGCTGGGAATGCTTGTCGAGTCATGATTTTTGCTTTCTGAAGCCGCATCGGAAAAAATGATACTTCATGGTGCTTCTATCCCATATACTGATACTGTATATAATCCATTGGAATGATGTATTCACCCACATTTTAGTTACATTTGATGGTTTTCATGTTGTAGGTACATGTTGCCGGTCCCATACATCCTATGGGCCCCATGTTGCATGTTGCTCCCCAAGTTTCCCAAGTGTCGTCCTTTCCTGAAGTCCCAAAAGGTAGTGTTCAACAGGAGGATACACTTGGTCAAATTATACCGACCTCATACGACCCGGGCTTGAATAGAGACCTTGAAATTGCAGGAGAGTATCCAGCGCCTTCAAGACGAATGCAGGCAGTTGCAGGTGAGATTAGTGTCAGAGGGGGTGTTTGGGAACAAGGATCACTGACATCGATTAAGGTGTGATTGCAGTTGAAAAAACATCATTTGATATATAAGTTACTTGCAACGCTCTCACAATCTAACTTTCACTTTCAAGTGTGGTTTCATCACTAACAGTCTAACAGGAGCTAAGTTCGATAAATGATTAAGATATGACCCAGAGTCGCTGGTGGTTGGAAGAAAGCAATTCGGCAGTGTTCTAGATGTGAAGAGTGTTAGTATGAATATGGAAGGATTTGATACTATGTAATGTATGATGCGTGCGTATCTAGACCCTAGACTGATTTGGAACGATACGGCATGATTCAAACTTGCATTGCTATAATAATTCCATTAGGTTGAGATTTAGTTTTTGACAACTTCAAAGATAGTGTACCCGGAATGTATAGACTTTCTGGGTGCTATTCGTGGATGTTTGTAGTGCCATTCAGAACATCTTCTTTTAGGCTTCAAGCAGAGCTTTCACTTGGAAATGTTCCCAGAGGATGGATGGGACTGGCAGATTTCCTACATTTACCTTAGAAAAATCATCCAAATGTAGATACCCTCCTGGAAACTAACATATCCCCTCCCAAATCACATTTGAAGATGATTTTCCTTTTCCAAAGGTGGGATATGTTAGTTCCCTAGAGGGTATCTAAATATACCAGTCACATGGATCCGTCATGCAGTTGGTATCTGAAAGTTGTGGATCTTTTCAATAGCCCAGGCATCGCAGCAGCAATCTGAGCATGAGGCTGGTCGGTGGTGCGGTATGCACTTCCATCTGCTATGGCTATGTAAACTCTATGACTCTATATGACTCTTGGCAAAAAAAGCCCTTCTGAGAGATTTTGGTTCCAGTGTTGGGTATCCTTCAGAGTTTTGAATCAGTTTGTTCTTGATCTTCAGGCCGGTTTTTTGGAAGGAAGACCTTCAAAGTTGGAATTGTGGTTGACTATTTTGTGACGCCATGTTTTTCCAGATTTTGTTGGTGGTTTATCTTTCCGGAAAAAGACAAGCAGGTCTGTTTTGTGTTTGAGTCGACGCATAAAACTGCCCCCGATTGGTGGTTTAGAAATAGAGTCCTTCCCAACAAAAAGCAAAATACCTGGCCTACTAAAGGAAACATAGCTGGAACATGGACCTCCAATGAAGAATTCCCGAAAAATTGTGCAAAGGGTATTTTCCAGCAATCGCCATTTTAGTTGACCGGAGGGGAAGTATCATTCAGTGAGTTTGGTGGATTTCTTCATGGATTTCTTGAACGTGTTATTTTTCTCTCTACCATGGGTTTTTAATTCATCACTGTGAGCAGCTATCAAAACCCTGTTTGGTGGTTCTAAATTGTGGATTGCACTACCCAGTTATATCTCTCTATATATATATATATAATATATACATCAGGGGATTATAATGAGCTATTATATGGGTCCATCTCACAAGCGTTTTGAACGCCGCACAAAATTCGGCAGGCTGCTGGTTTGAGACATGTGCAGCGCGAGCAACAAGTCTGGGCCTTTGTTGCACTAAGGAAGTGGATACTGATTAGACTCCCCTTGCACGATGCTGGAGCCCGAAAAGTAAAATGATCATAACTTTCCAACCAGGTTTTTACAAACAATTTCACAGAGTTTGTGTTGGGGAGTGAAAGCCTATTCAGCGCAATATACTTCTTTGTGAAACTGTTTCGTTTTACCAAAATTCAAAGGTATCTTTTGTAGACTTATGACTTGAAATGGATCCAGTTTACACCCAGGTGATTACAATGTGAGTCCTGTAACAGGGAATGTTGAGGGAATGGCCTGCAGATTAGTGAACGGCTCCGTTGATGAAGAAAGTCTTGGATAAGTTGCGAAGGCTATTCATTGGATCTACCCGCTACCCTGCCCAGTAACAGTGGCACATTTTTTGGTCGTTCGCCTTAATGTCCATGAACAAAAAGATGTAACAAGAGTCTCAAATATCCACAATGATGCCCCATGCATTCCTCCATGGTATTGGTCAATCTTGAGGCGCAACTTGCTTTGGTCACTGCTGAGAGGGAAAGGCACCTTCGTGACAAACGCATGCTGGATGGTTTTGGGATGGTAAAAGAAAAACACTAATTCTGCGATGTTCTTGAAACCGGGATAGATTCGGATAGATGGATGGATACTGTAGATGGATCGATAGGTTGATAGATAGGTAAGAACAGATAGTCGTAGATATTAGTTAGACGGATAGAAAGAGAGATTGGTTTCAAAGATAGTTGGACTCAACATTGGACATTGGGTCTGGCGTTGTCCTTTCGAACTGTCGTGTCTCAAATCTTTGCATCAAGCGTGGAATGGCAAGATATTAAGTCTTTTGGCTGAACCTCAAAAGTATATTTCATGAGTGTTTTGCTGGATTTAGGGTTGCTGAGTCTTTCATTTGGTTGACATTTATTGGAGAAGGCTTTTAAACTGTGAATCAAATCCCCAATGAACAACCCGTTTCAGTTGAATAAAGGGACCAAGAAAAGATGTGCCAATTGCTACTAAGATGGGATCCCTTCCAACTTACAACACCATCCCGGCTGAAAGATTACCTTGCACCCATTTTTTGAAGCAAATAACAGGTGCTTGGTAAAACGATAGTTCTGATTTGTTGATTTCATTTCCAGAGAATAGTTTGGATGGACAAAAACATGCCACCATTTGCAACGTAAACTTCCAGGATATTTGTCCAAATAACTAGTAGATTAGTAGATAAGCTTTGAATTTACCACATGATGCGTACAAGTATAAGTATAGCTAAGTCTAGAGTTTAGATGAGTTTAGAGGATCCTTGAAATCCATCCAATATTGGACATATGTGTTCATTTACCGTTAGAATATAATATATATATAGTATACATTGATGAATATTTACATGAATATATAAATGTATATACACATTTCAATATTATATATACACATGAATCATGATGAACTTCTCGATTTTGTACCTGTAAACAAGATGACGGAACCTCCAAACTTCCCCCCCAAGACCATTGATTCATATGTCCACCCGGATGCTTGGAGTCGATGATCCATTTCTGTTTGGGGTAGTAAAAGGCATATTTTTCAGAGGGTTATGATATGTTACCGGACCCTTCAACCTAACCTTCATGATCCACTTGGACCCTCTCACATTCCGCCAGCGCATGATCCCGGGATCTCCCCAACCGAGGCTCAGCGAAGAGGTGAAGGTTTTACGTGTTGAAAGTCGTGACTTTGAAGTTGAAGCCCAGAAGGAGTTGGGATCCCCAAGGGCCGTGGGTTTGTCAAGGTCAACCAAAACCGTTTGGGGGATTTTTGTGGATGTATTTTTGGGGGAGATTATACTACCCCAGTTGTATTCAGAATAAGTTGAGGTTTTCTGAACCCCTGACAGATACAACGAGGTTCTTTTGAGTTGTTTTAAATGTCTTTCAAAGCTCAATTGACGTTGTTGACTAGACGTTGACTTCGACCGTTAAGACGTTGTTGGTGTTGTTGTTTGTCAGCTAATTATTTAGGGATGTTTTTTCTGTTCATTTTTTTGTTGGGAGAGTGCTACAGGGAGTTGAAAGGAGTGATTGGACACCATGAATCATTAAGAATTATTCAGTTGGGAACTACCATGTGTTTCTTTTGGAAAGTTACCCAACTGAAGTTTAACAGCGAGTTTATCCCTGAAAAGTTACCATCCCAAAAGGAAAATAGTCTTCCAACCATCCATTTTCACGGGCTATGTTAAACCTCGGGGGTGTAAATTAGTTTAGGGAGATCTTCGGCTAGAGAAGAATGAAATCTAAGCAAGGGTTTCTTCTCCTATTTGGGAACTCACATGGTACGTCCTGACGTGGTAGATGGAGAGTGACTGACCGGTAGTGGATTTCTATTCCCTTAAATGCACCAGTTGAAGTTTTTGTGAAGAGAAACAGTATTAGACAGGTGACAGTTCTTTAACATAGCACTTTTGCACAATCAGCTCCTTTTTAGTTTCCAAAAGTCTGGGTAAGAATCAATGCCATCAATAGTTGACCATCCACCTTTGACAAGGAAACCTCTGGAAATGTAAGCATCCATTGATTTTGGAAATCGCGTATGTTTTGGGGTTCAATTTTTAAGATCTCTCAAAAAGCTTAATAGGGTTTCGTACAGTGCTAGATTGAATAACGACGGTTTGGGAAACAAAGCTTATGTTTCTTGAAACCTTGCTCAGGAGTTTAGAAGATCAGGGTACATAACATATATTTTTCATATGTAATACAATATTAAATCCCAAACACTCAATGTATGCTGTATTTACCTAATTACGTTTATCTCCCAAACTACCAAAATTTAGATAAATAGACCGTACCATACATTTGAGCGTTTGGCTATCCATAATTCCAGGTAATATATTGTCAATACAAACAGAAACCTTATTTATTCGACATATCAAAATCGCCAACTGAGGCGCAAACTGAAGGATGAGATGAGTGCCTCAGCTTGTTTCAACGGAATTCCACTGCCGCCGTGTTTTTTGCCATGTTTCGGTGCTCCTGACGACCCCGTTTGGTACCACTGCAGGTGAGCGTGTCTCACAGTGGAGATTGAGAGCAGATGCTGAAAGTGAAGAGAAGGACGAAATGGGGAAATGGGCAAATTCAACATTTTTGTTGTCAATCAACCTTGTTGTAAGCATAGGAAGTCTTGAGACGCTTGGATTTTTTCCAGATGTTCAATGAGTTTGGTGTAATCTTTTTTGGTGGTAAATGTAGATACGTAAATTCACCAGGCATCAAGGGAGTGGTGGGCTTTCACGTTCTCTTGGATCCAGACAAAACACAAAACTTGTCTCCAAACAAGCTAACCTCACATTTACGGCCGAATCTTGGCTTAAATTGAAGGCAAACTTTCATACTAATTCCAATGGCCCCTTGTGCCCCGGGGATGTTCCAGGAACCTTTGTAATTTGAGTAAATGATTACACATGTGGAATATGGACCACGCAATAACTAGGGTATAGGGAGGCTACAACTTTTAAATCATTTGCTTATTTCAACATCCCAGTAGTGCTATCCCCTTTCGACTGGAACTTTCCCACAAGACGCCACTGCAGGATCGTGTGATGAAGGCGCTAGCAGGGGCGTGCAAACAACATGATGAGCAGGTGCAGCCAGCTACTGATATTAGGGAAGCCAGGCAGTGGTGAGGACCCGTATGTCCCCCTACTAAACGGGGAGTTCAAAAGCCCTACAAGCTTCGACAGGCAGAGTTTCATCATTATAAGTCTTTTCTTTTTAACCATCGATATATCGGAAGTTCATTGATCAGTTGTCTAGCACACAGACACAATGTTGTCAGTGCGCACTCATCCGAAAGTGTGCAAGCCACATTGATAGTGATAGTGTGTTTGTTCCATGTGAAAGCCGTTGAAAAAGACGTCAGAATGACGTCTACACATGTGAACTTATTTGGTGAAATCCCCGGCCTTTCCTGTCCCAAAAAAAACACTCCCAGAAGCCATAGTTGCATCTTATTGGAGTTCCACTTTCTGCAAGGTTGTGGTGTTTAATATAGTTTCCCTGAAAGTAACACTTTCGCCCCTGAAATGGATGGTTGGGAGACTACTTTCCTGTGAAGGCCTTTTTTCAGGGGCGAACTGTTAGTTTTAGGGAGGGGATTCCTAGATTTTTCCATAGTGTTTCCTTGATTTTTCTCCATGGATGGTTGGTCAAATGAAGAAAATTTGAGCAGTGAAAAATCATTTCTTCACTTGGTTGTTGGGGTCATAGAGCAGCTTGTACTTCCCTTCATTCTTTTGGGAATCAAACCGCACATGAAGTGGGAATCCCGGAATCCCACCAACTATAGCGTCCTTTTTACATTTCTCCCCCCGAAAACTAACGGCTGGAACCGGAGAAATTGATGGTTTTTGGTCGATGTGTATCCTTTTCCGTTAGGGGCCTTTTTCAGGTTTTTAGCCGTTCGTTTTCAGGGGTGTGTTTGGGGAGAATGTTTTATGTATATATTAATATATATAATTCAGGTGGTTTATTCAGATTTCTTCCAGTATCAAAGGGAAACTAGCTCATCACCCTGGAAATGTGTCCAAATTTCAAGTCATGGAGCTGGGGAAAGATGTCATGATGTAGGTCTAACCCCCCACCTAGGATTGCGGTCTAGGTTGGGATTCCGGATCCTAAAAAAGGTTCATACTCCTGGTGGTGATTGTTCCTGGATGGGGGGGTAGATGTAATGTAATGTAATGTAATGTAATGTAATGTAATGTAATGTAATGTAATGTAATGCATTACAACTGGTGAGTTTACCGGATTTCTGAACCATCAACGCTATGGCCTTGAACTTTCTGGATCGGGTTATGACCATGCCTCAGATCCTCGGCGGAGCGCCCTGTAGGTGAGTAAATTGAATGAAGAATTGGCAGCGTATGGAAACTCAGCGAACTCAAGGGGGAGCTTCAGGCAGGGTTCGAAACCTGTCAACACTTACCCTCCAGGGAACTAACATATCTCACCAACCGGGAAAAGGAAAATCATCTTCAAACGTGACTTTTGATGGGATATGTTAGTTCCTTGGAGGGTAACATTCAACACCAATTCATTGTCATGGCATTTCAAAAATAGTGGCTACAATAGGCGTGTCTCGGTATGTTATTTGGATAAAGATGAGTATAGAAACCCGTACCAATGGGTTGACCTTGCTATTAATTTGGGCCGAGAGATGCACTATTTAGTGTTGCTACATGCAGGCTTTTAAACTGATGTGGAAGGATTTCTTCGCCAGTTGTGTGCTGAGGCTCAACGACGGGACACGTCATATGGTTGCCATGCCCGGGCAAGACTCACTTCAAGATCGTTTAAGGTTGGGGTATTTTCTTTAGATTGGATTGGATTTCGGATGTATTTTTAGTCAGGTTGTATTCGATTCCTTAAAAAGACAGTGATTGGATGTTCGAACAAAAGACCAGGAAGTGTATGGATTTTGGATGCATTTTTGAGCCCACCACCATGGGAGGATGTTTCTCCCAGACAAATTGCGGCTAAGGCAAATTCTCATGTTTTTGGGTAGATCCTGAAAAGGTACAGTCTAGTACTTGAGGGATCAGAGCTTCAATTGTTTGAGGGATTTCCACCAGAAGTTTTCTCATTTTTTTCGGCGAGTTTGGTCAAGTATTGTCATGGAAGCAGGGTGACTTCTGATCAGCCTGCTGCTAGATCTTAATCGGCAGGTTTCTTGTTTGCCTCAGCAAAGCTTGAACCAAAAAGCCAACAGTTGATTCAGTTGATTTGAGCAACAAAAAATACATAGAAGATGACAAACTACCCAGTTATGTAGAGGTTATAGTAAACCATTATAAGGATCCCCGTTGAACAACAAGGGTTTTGATCGCTGCTTAGTTGATTAGTTGATTTGTCCTCAAAATTTCAGATGCTGCCATTGGGGATGTTTTTCGGACCCGTACCCAAAAGTCCAGTTTTTCCACCTGGTTTTTCACACATTTCTGGGAAGGTGCAGATTTTCCACCAGATTTTCTGACCCATGATTCCTATGAAGCCTCGTATCATTTTCGACTGTTTGCAAACAGATACTATCTACAAATCTACAAGAATCTTTGTCATGACAGCGGTTTTGGAAAAATCCACATTGATTAGAGAAATCAAACAGGAACTCTTTTTTTTCAAAGAGATATCTTGATGTAAACCCCTGATGAGGAAACAATTTTATGGTAAGGTTACACCAATAGTATGCTTAGTGATTTTTCAGGCTTTCCAGGTGATGCCTTTGCCGAAGCAGCAAAAAGCAGGTCGCGTTCTCCTGGAAAATCACCGCCTTCGTTACAGGTTTGGAAGTTGAGTAAAGATGGGGTGTTACATTGACACTAATCCATAAGTTCTGGTTTCAAAGGACTTTTATGTTTTACCAGGGCATTGGAAAATGATACAATTCGACATTTCTTTTCTCAACAGGTTTGAAACCACCCCTTACAGCAGCAAGATTAATGAGGAAGAAATTCCTAGAAGGGTCAACTAGGAATTACCTGTTTTTTTTTCACCCAGCTTATAAACATCAAGAACTGCCCGTCATTTCAAGAAGATTATTGTAAGGAGTTGCTTTCCGATGTATTGATAGCACCCATTTGGTGACACCTGATGCTTTTCGAATGCTAGCAACCTTAATTGACGTGTGGATTGTTGATCAGCATCCATCACTTGTCAATGCTTATCACTACGCAGGGGGGGTGGATACACAATGACTGTCAATGACGAGCTTCTTATCGTATTTGTACCGCATCCCGTCACATGTAGGAAGCTTCAGGGAGCTTGATTTTGGACGTTCGATTTTTGACAAAAAAGAACTCGCGATGATTCTTTTGACGCCGTTTCCCATCTATACGTTGATTCATCTAGAAAACTGTTTGACATTTGGAATGTTCAAAGATGCTTTCAGACAGAGGAACACTTGTTTGGATAGTGAACTTTCTTTGGTCAAATCAATTGATTGCAAACATCAGATGCGGACATGGCTGTTTACAGACGTCATGTATGTGTGTGTGTTTCCTCTCACAAAACTATAGAATCTATAGACATGTGATGCATATCAGTTTCTTCTTTCCAATGTCGTTTGCCCCATTTTGGATCTTCCATTGCTCTCCAATGCCTGCCACTTTCTTGCCCCGCCCTTTATTTCTCCTGCCAAAAACAAATCTCTTTGCACAATTTTACACTCCCTGAAACTAACAGCAAGCCCCGAAAATACACCAAAACCCCAAAGGAAAGGCAAAAGTCTGCAAATCACTATATTCTAGAGAGGCGTTTTGGTTAATTTCAGGGAGTGTAAACGACACCAGATTCTGGCAAGATGGGCGCCTATACCAGTTATAAGTAGGATTAAGTAGTGTTTATATCGCTAGGTGTTAGTTATAATTTATACACCCCTTTATTTTCGGCCATTTGAATAACGAACCTCCCCAAAACTACACCTCCATGGCCCAAACGAACCAACTTCATTGGTGCTTTGGACCCCGGGATGTGAGGCGAGCCCCGATATCAAGCCCCCACAGATGTTGGAGCTGCGCTGCTGGGAGCCGAGTTTGAACAACAAACACCTTTTTTTTTCAATGGAAACACCGACAGAAACACATTAATTATTCTTTTACCTTATGTTATCAGGAATCAGATCTGTATGTAATATATACATAGATATCAAGACTTGCAAAGAAAAGATAAAATAAGACAAGAACCAACGCAACTGACTCACTAAGATAATCCAAGAAAAAATGCAAGAAATAAAAGCTCTAAACTCATGAAGTTCTGGCCTTGAAATGTGACGAAATGTGGCCATTTTGGGAAGGATTCGAATATGAAGCAACCGGCCTTTTAGGCCGGTCTCCTGTTGTTTAACTGTTAAACTGGTAAGCAGAATCCATAGCAATTTTCCAGCTCCAAAAACACCATGTCTATAAATTACCCATTCATGGATCTTAACGGTCAGAGTTAGTTTTTTGATATGATGATTCCGGAATTCGATTTGGGAACCCAGTCGTGTCGCACTGCATTAGTAGCGTGATTCGGTCGATATTATCTTGTCCCGTGATTCCAAAGCAACAAACCAGTTACTTGTACCACCAAAAAATGACTAGGTTGAAAGTAGAAGGCATTTTATTCTCAACTTCGGTACCCTTCCCGGAAGTTTAACAGCTCTGAAAAGTTCCCTGGCCCCTTTAAAGGAAAGGATCGTCTTCAATCGTCCCACCATTTTTCAGGGGTAAACTCGATGTTAAACTTCGGTGGTGTAGTTGTAGTTGAAGAAAGGACCCACAATCATGGCTGGTCAACCTACCCTCCCCAAACGTACCGCCCCCATGAATAAGGCCGTAACCATTGGTTTCCCTTAATAAGGCCGGCTATTAAACCCTTATTTCTGGGGGGGGGTACGTGGCCCGCGGGGGGTAGGTTGACCAGCCATGATTTAAATCAAACAGGAAGCCAGGTACCCCGCCTCCCAGGATGCAATCGTCACCACTAGGGATGATCTAAATGGAGTTCTGAGTTATATTTACATAACTCCATTAAATGGCCTTATACATAATTATAACTGGTGTTATTTTCACCTCTACAAGTGAATTTATGGGCCCCTACTTAAAACTGCTAACATAGCCCATCTTTTGGCGGCAAAACTCGGTTGGTTGGTTTTTTTTCGCATCCTTTTTAGGTCAAGAACTGCAGTTCGAGAGCTCAGATACTGACAGATTGATTGGCTGACGAAGGGGAAAAATCTCGTTCCCATGCAGGGCAAGGTGGGCATGTTTTGTTTTTTTTTTGGGAGGGGTGGAAATCAATACTTGGAGGGAAGGGTCCCTAATTTTATAAGTGGGTAGGAAATTTAATTAGTATAGTTAGATGGAAGGGGCCCTAAGTTGCAAGTGGTTAGTAAACAGTATACGCTATCATACTAACCCCAGATGCATTGAAAAAAAACAACAGGCCCAACAAGGCCACTCCTCCCACACAAGGTCAAGAAACAATTTGAGACATATTACACCCTGGAAGATTAACATGGAACCTACAAATCACCCATTTTGAAAGGAAAATGATATTCCAAACCTCGATGATAATGTTCCATGTTAATCTTCGGGGGTGTTATCAATCCCTACATTCAACAGAAATTGGAGGAAATCAGCCCTCACTGTTACCTCCCCAGCCCAACAAGCGCCTATCAGCTGATGGGTTGAAGCCCTCGGGGTTTGTAGGGTCCTAGTAGGGAAGAGATGGCACAGATTTGACCTGGTTTGCCACAAGAAAGTTTCTGAGAGATACTGTCGACTGGTAGATTGTCACCCCGAAAAAAAAAGATATTTGACCCATTTTGAATGGGGGGGGTTGGGAAGTATGCAGTATACTTCCTAACCACATGAAGCGACTTGTGAATTGCGATGACCTTCCTTCCACAACGAGCGCTTCGTTTCAACGAATTTTTGTACTCCTCATACACTTTTCACTCTTGAGCATCAGGTCGCGCTTGGAACGTGCATTATTGCAAGCTGATGCATCAAGGACCCGAAATCCGGTCTGGTATTTTCAGGTTCATTAATTTATGTTCCCATAGGAATTCATGGGACTGGCGTATTTACCTACATTTAGTTGTTTTTTGTAGGTGTTTTTTTTCACCCTACTTACCCATAGGATCCGTATGTGTTGCCCATAGAATCCATGGATGGTAAAATTTACCTACATTTACCATAAACATCGACCATTCATGTAACGGTAAACATAAGGACTCGCAACTGGTGGATTTCATCTCGAGAACCAGGACGAAACCTCCGTTGATTGATTTCGCCCAGCATGGATTAAACCCAAGAGTAACTGGTTAGTAACCCCAAGTTTGTGACATACCCTAATTTTTTGAATGATATGTTCATGGGTTATCTAAGATCCCACCCACATACCCCTGGAAGATACCCCGGACGTTTCACCAACAGTTTGTGAAGGATATCCTTTCTTTGTTGGCTTACTTGGCCAATGGCTAAACTTTAAACTTTTTGGGATTACATATTTAGTAGAAAAAATAAAGTTCAAACTTTTATTTCAGGGTCCATTGGCCAAGGGAGTTGGGTTTTGGGGAAGTTTGGGGTATCTTCCCAAGGGCCCTGTGGGCAAAATCATTGAGGTTAGTAACCCCTTTAACCATTAAACATCCCTCCACCACGTTTCTTAGAAACAAAAACCATCCAAAAACCCAACCTTTCGGGAAGAAATCAGACCCATCTCCGTGAGGCAACGCACTTTGGAGTTGGAACTTCAACTTGAGCACCTCAACTGAAAGGGGAATTTTGGTTTGAGTCGCTAAACAGACAGAGACTGGTAGGTTTTCCCAAATCTTGAGTTAGAGGAATCCTTGTAATGATAAGGAGTCTTTTTTGTTTAAACTACTATTAGAATTATTAGAGTTGTTCAAAAAAATAGAGTTTATTAGGTTTTTTTTGTGTAAACCCCTATGAAAGTGTAATATGTTCAAGTTGAGATTTTGTTAAACCCCAGAGAAATTGGGTTGATAAGGGAGTTGAGAATCTGAGTTGATTGACCAATTAACGACCAGATGAACTCCGGTGGATTTAGGTGGTGATTTTCCTGTACCCTAGGCGGTGGTTTCAAACGTTTTTTTAATTTTCACCCCTACTTGGGGAAATGATCCAATTTGACTCATATTTTTCAGATGTGTTCAAAGCACCACCTAGTACCTTTTTTAGTTTGTGATATGATGAATGTTATTATATGTGGTTCACACCCAATTCATTAAGGAAATGGATCCAATTTTATTTTGAGGAATATGTTTTCTTAGTTGATGGGTGGTTCAGCTACCAACTAGAGATTGTTGAAAGGGTTTATTACACTTCAGTCGATAGGTTGTGGTTGTTCTTGATGGTTTCCTATCCTAGGGAGCCTCTATGAACATAATTTTTACTTGGGGATACTTCCAGAATAGAAAACCACCAACATTAAACACGAATCATCCATCAACTGAAGGATTATGATGTAATTATTATATATGATAGCCACACATATCTATCTACATATTGGACCCAGTGTATACAGATCCATGGATATACGTTTGTTAAACCAACATGATTCAAACATCCTTCTGATTTTGGCAACATCAACCACCTAGCTGACCCATAGATGAATCTCTTCGAACATTTCACACAAAAAAGCGCATCAAACTCGGTGTGACCAAACTTGGGGTTGAAGAGGTTCAGAAACCGTGCGCCGATAGTGGGGATTTTTCCAGAAGCTGATGGGGCACGCGCGTTTTTGCAAGTCTAAATGGATTTTTTAAAAGCTAGTGGTGGTGCTGTGTGAAGGGGGTCATTTTGGCAACTGTGTTTTTGGATTGGCCAATTGCAGAAGGGATGTTGTTAATGAAATCAATGTGCTATTCCTCAATGAGTCTTATCAAAGAAGCCTGGATATAATATAATGAGAAAATCGGCTCTGTCATTAGTTTCCGGATTGTGGGAGATTCGGGGAAAACTAGTATATCATACTGTTGATGGACGAAATCCTGCACCACCTGGGATGGTTAAAACCCTAAAAATAATGAGATGATCATCATCCTTGGTGGTGCAGGATTTTGTCCATCAACCGTATCAATAGATATAAGACTACAAATGTGTCACGTATTTTAAACCCGCTTCCTCATCTCCCAGGTGTGAGCGAGGGGATTCGCGGGCACATCATGTGCATCAGGCCAGTGGGGAATGGATCCAGGTTGAGTGGGGGTTGTTACTTCCAGTAGTTCGGCAATGGGGAAGAAAAGGTCCACTTGGTATTATTTACATGCCCTTCTATATACATAATATGCCCTTATACATCCCCCTTCGAGTTTCCCCTACAGACTTCAGACCTCAAGGCCCTAGAACCATACCTTTTTGCTACCATTTTGTAAAAAAAGTTAACGTTGGGTAGAGGCATTTTGTAGTGTTGTTTTTACGGGAATTCTGCAACGGGTTTTCCCGGTTATTCCGTTGGTATCCGTGCCGCGGAACTTTTCACCAAATTGTATGTATATGTCTGGTGGATTTGTTAGGGTTGGGTAAAGTGTTCTGTTGACGCACATTTTGTCAGGAAAACAAGAGTTAGGGAAGTCAAAAAAAGGCCAGCCTGACCAAATTGTAGTGGAGTGAAAATTGCAAGGAATCAAAAAAGACGAGACGCACCAAATTGTATTCATCGGAATTCCAATCGGGAAAACCCGATGTGTTCTCGATCGGGCATTTTTGCTACCAAATTGTATAATCTTAAAGTTGGACATGCCATTTTGTATCAATACGAGTTTCCATTTTGTAGTGAATTGACGTCGGAAATGCAATTTGTATGAAATGGACGTTGGGTCCCCTCAATTGTATCTAAAAAATAAATTTCCCAAGGTTACCCTGATATTTGAAGGGGGATCCTTATACATTTTATATATATATATATGCCTCTATATATATATATATACATATCCCCTATGGATCCTGGATCCATGTATTGTATAGCTACCTACATGTACCGCACAAAGCAGCTAAATGTAGGTAAATAATGGTGAATAATACAAATATACCAGTCGCATGGATCCAATGGGTATTATTTACATAAAGTCATTACCCACCACTCAAAGCCATTCCTAGAGGTATTTTTTTCTGAGATGAACTCTCGGAATTCCCCCCTGTCCTTGTCCACTAGGCGTATAGTGTCCACTACTCACGGATCTCTGTATGAAGGTATCCTCCATAGTGCATAAAAATGAGTTTGCAAACTCCATGGGTTGCATGAGTTTGCGGACGACTCCTTAATTAAGGGACAAGACAAGTGTAATTGACATTCTACCGCCGGTCTAAACTACACTGAATGGTCACTCGCAACGAACATGGAGATTATCAGAACCAGCCGGCATTGATGGATAAGTATACCCCATCAGAAAGAGAACATGTAGAAAACTGAAATGTATCCTCATGATTCTAGGGATTCTTGGGAATTATAAACCATAAATATGCGCTATATAGGGCTTTCATAGAGATTTCGAATATGGGTACGTTGGTAGGGGTACATCCAACTATCCCCTGAGAAGCCAAGTATTTGAGAAGATGAAGGTGCGTAGGTTTACCTTGCAATGCAGGTGGATATTTTTTTTCATTAAAAAAACACATTTTCTGCACGGTGATATGACAAACTACCTTTTTTTTGCACCACAAATGAAAACCTGCCTCAGTTCTCTATCAGCAGAATCTCTATGCAACTTTAGTTAGCAGTCACTAAGAAAACAGCCTCCTGGTTGTGTGGGTTTGATGTTTCGGTGGTGGTTATAGGAGCCTTGGTTGCCTTGGTTCTAGGAATTTTTAATTCCAAGTATGGGAATCCTCGCGAACTAACCAGTTTTTAATGATCGAATGTGAGATTCGATTTTATCACTGCTCGATTGTGCGTTGATAACTGGCTTTGTTGCTGTCCTATTCTCTGCATAGTCTTAGAAAACCTCTAGGATCGATCAACAGCCTGAACATGAAAAACTGGATATGCGTCAGGGTCTAAACTCCTTATATTGGGGATGGTCATCCCACCTTTGATATACAGGGAGTCCTTATAATGTGTATATAAACCCCTACTGTTCGGTTGATAACCATCCCCTATTATGTATGTATATATATATATATAGTTTTTTTTTGGGGGGGGGGAAAATCTTGGGAGTATAGATCCTGGCACACATGGAGTTTTATGGGATTTCTATTTGACATGCATTCTTTGGGGAATGCCTTGAGAATAACTTTTCCTTTGGCAGATTCTGTGTGGGAATCCCAAAACGAACCCTAGCAGACCAAAGGCCCCGTTGTTTGCTTATTACGATTTTAAGTGCTCAGAACATTCTCACCTGCGATTCATTGTGAAACCATATTAGGCATCATGTCACAGTGAGATACTGTTGATGGAAGAAATCCCAAACAACCACCTGGGATGCATAAAACACCGTTAATAATGGGATAAACTACCTATCAACTGGTGCAGGATTCCTTCCATCAACAGTATGACTGAGTCAGACACTTTGATCAAGTTCTTAGATCACCATGCACAGACGTGAACGGTTTTTCTTGGAAGTTCCGTGGACTTTTGATGGTAAAGATTGACCATGGTAACTTTGCCATTGACATCATTGACATGGTGAAGATGCGCAGGGTCATGAACCAAATTACATTTTAGATATGATTTCATTTCAAACTTTCCAAATGTTGGGTGAAACCTAGCTGATAGTTGAATTTCAAAGCCGGCTGGCAAAAAATATAGTTGAATATATTTGCAGATTATCATCTCAAAATCCGTGCATGCGATGTCTTAGTCTTAACTCCTTCCGTTTGCACTATACACAATTTGATTAAACATCTATATACATATTAATGCACTTAAATCTAGATGAATTGCTGAAAACTATTTATGACTTATGTATATATGTATATCAGTCTTTGGACCTGAATCATGGACAGGCATGAATTTCAATGATGTGACGGTGTGACACCAACATCTGTTTTGGATTTTGGATTTTGATACGTTTGGATTTTGCAATCAAATAAAACTACGTAACGGGTCGGCTAACTCTCAAGCTATGCTGTTGCAATCTTTGATGGCAAGGGTTTCACGATACCAAGATGGCATGCAAAATGGGTGCTGTCAATGAAAACGGACGGCGATTTGGCCATGCTGCATTGGCCATCGGATCCGTGTATGGTCTACTTACCTACATTTGGCGGTTTTCATGCTTACTGTTAAAAGCAGTTTTACGCCAAACATGGATCCTTTAAAGGTTTTCTCAAGCGACGCAACCATTTGGGTTTTTTGGCCTTCCAGCCGTGCACCTCTACAAACACCACCATTCATCAATTGATTTTTCTGGTTCCTGTGAAACGTATTCACTTCGATTGCGGTTGAATTCATCACGTAATTGACAAGTGAAAATTGCACTTCATCAAGTGACAAATCATAGACAAATATGTCTGTAATGATTAACTTGCAGTACAATATTCATACCGTGTTTTGGTTGTATTGGATGACAAAAGTGTAACCAATTACCTTCGTTAACCCAAAGAAAACGCAAAAATCAATTGAATCCAGGCATTGCAGGGCGGTGTTGTGGCTGGCATCCCTTCACTGCCCATCCCACCAACACCGGGACCACCCGTGGCGTGGGGTGGCTGAAACAGGAAAACATGTGGGTGGGGTGGGTGAAGGGTTTTCAGGTTTTTTGGGAGGATGATCCCACTACCATTTTGCTTTGGTGAGTTGACTTGCGAAACCTACGAAGGTCTAGCGAAAGAAACACCAGATAGTTTACTAAGGTGTTCCAGATATGGTTTGATGAAATTGCCTGATTTCTACTGGGTAGGTTGGCAAGAGGTCCATGAAAACAAACGTTTCAGATTCATTATGTTGATAGGTCGATTGATGGTTGTTGTATTTCATTTTATTTATCATTCTGCTGTTTACCAGGTCATTAAGAAGCAACATGCTACAATCATTTGCATGTTTTATTTCATCAGTCTGAAATTGGGGAATGATCCATTCAATTTCAGCATGATCACCCCCATCTTGAGTATTTTGAAGGCAAGGAATGTATCAGATTCACAGTTATTCATGCCAAGGTCAGATCAAGAGCTGCGAAGAAAAACGGTTTGGGACTCGGCCGAATGTGGTCATCATTTGTGATGAAGGGCATCTCAAACACTCAAAGTTCGAACGAGCAAACATGGGCAGTTTGACAGTTTGATAATTTGTATTGTAAATTTGTAGATTCTCCTGTGTTGCTTGAACATAAGGAATTGTGTTTTTTTGTGAATGCAAAATAAAGGGCAAGCATGGAGGCTCATGTTTTATTCATTTGAGTTTTTTCGATTGAATGAAATTGAATCTATAAACCCTTGTAGTGATTTGCAGTAATCATACAATGGGTTGCTCCCCCCAGGAATAATCAACACCAGGATTATTGCATTTTTGCAGGGGATTTCTATAAATTTTCACTTGCCACTGGAATCTGTTTGAGAGGTTTCGCATCCCAAATCATGTCATTTTTTGTACCAATTTTGACTCTCGTAGACTTGCAACAGTCAACAACAATTCGCTGAATTTGGAGGGCCAGATCCGTAGCCAGCCACTGTCATCTTCTCTGTGTGTTTGTGGCTTGAGATGGAAGCATGGCCAAGTAGCGAGGTAGCGACGTACATCTGAGGTGGCAATCTAAATCTAACATGATATACCAAATGAAAAATAATCACCAAATGGATCTACTGATGAAGGAATAGGATTTCCAAGTACCATAAAAAAACGGGTTCTATGTTCGATGTTTACTAGAAGATACTGTAGTTTTTTGGGGTTGTTGACTTTCTTCACTGTTTCCTTCCGCAAGAAAAACTGGAGCTTAAATCTTTGAGGATGAGTGAGGATGAGGATCTTTCATTCGAAACAGACCATATAACTGTTACCTTTCTGTAGTTCATTCTTGTCGACCTTGAAGTTCAACATTGTACAGATGTCAAAAGGAGTCCGTGGAAAAAGAAGCAGCCTGGGTCACCCAATCCATGTTTTCAAACTTGGCAAGGCCCAAGTTTTTCTTTTAAACTTGGGGATTCTCACTTTGCCCTCCCGATTGTCAAGATGCATTTTGGAAATTTTCTTTTGGCCTTTACCCTACCACAGCTTAACATATCTTTGGAAACCATCATGTTCAGGTTCCATTCGTTCAACTTCGGGAGTGCAAATCGAGATGTTCAATAGGAATTACATCTTCATTCATGGTGGATTTTCCGTTGTCATGTCATGTTGGTTTTCGGGAAGGTACCCAGCAACAATCCCTTCCTAATCAGGGTTTCTTGCTGTTGATGGCAGAAATCCTGCACTAGTTGATAGCTAGTTGATCCTATTATTTATAGATTACAGGTTGTTTTTTACATCCCAGGTGGTTGTCTGGGATTTCAGAACCATCAACAGTAGGATTGGCGATTCACATCCAACATCAACCACAGTTGTTGCAAGAGGTGGCGATTCATGGGAATCAAAGTGTTCGATTACTGAGAAGGAAATGCTCCAAACCTTTGACAAGGGATATGAAACCATTAATCTAAAAATTGGGCCTTGGGCACTTCAACAAAATTCATGACTCTTTTTCTGTTCAACATGAATGATTTAGCTGTCAATCCCTTCTTGGGCGCAAGATGTTTGGCGCATTGTTTGGGTCATTTTAGGTAAATATCCTAAACTGATTGCTTCCTTGTTTTTAACCACCCTCCTTATTGAGCATTTCTGCAGCAGTACTTGTACCTGAGTCACGCAAAATTATACAGAGGCCAATATGGAGGCTGAAGTGAATGCTGCTCGAGCACAGGTGTGGATACCTAGGCTTCAACATCTGACATGAAAAATAGGTTGTACCATGAAGATTTAGTTTGTCGTGACTCTAGGATCCATAGGACACAGGATACATGCAAGGCATTCATGCTTTGCAGTTCAAAGTTTGGATTCGGCCAGTCAAAAGTTTGGATTTGGTTGGGAAATATTGCCACACAACTTTTTTCAGCAGTGTGTAAACACAATTTTTGTTGACTGGCTTACAGGCACATGCTGCCGGAACACACCTTTTACCAGCAGATGGGGCTTGTCACAAATCTGATGCGACATTAGCGTTCCCGACTTGCATGTATTCTGGCCAACATGTCTAGGCCGTTTTCATTTGTGTTCTAATAATTTCCATCTTCTGCACCTTTCTTTGGAGATGCGAAACACCAATCTACTTTCAATGTGGTAGTTACCATGTGACACGATGCCTGGACAGCACAGCAGATGTATCGCCCGACCCCTGAATTGTTGAAGGCTCACGCGGCCAAACTGGCCGAAGAATCTGCGTTGGAGGCGCTCTCTGTGGGGAAGCTCTGGATGTGGTCCAGGAGAATTTCCTAGTTGGAATTCTAGGGGATTTTCATTGATTTTCCAAGAATTTTGTATGTTTTTGTCCACATAAAATTGAGGAAGATGATTTTGTTTGGCATTTTTGACTTAGATGTTTCAGATGGGTATTGAAACCATCGAGTTGAAATGGAATTAGTGGGGATAGTGATAGGGCTTAGGGTAGGTGGTATGTGTGATGATTCAGTGAGATGTAAGGAACACATGGTTACTTTTGCTTGCAGTAATTTCATACAATATATATATATAATTTCCATTTTATCTCTTAGTCATGAGCGATTGATATCTTGGATTTGTTGAGATCCCCTTTGTTTTTGAACATCTCAAGTATCATTCCGCCCGAGGTCCAGATCGCCACTAGCTTGCCATTCCACATCAATTATACTAGAATTTGTGGTCAAGAGTGATGTCACCCGAATAGTTTGGAAGGGGAATCCACACAATGCAAGGGCTTCTCTCAAGAACTACAGGCTCGAAATTTTCGGTTGATACGACAATTGGTCATATTGAAATGACATATACACATAGACATATGTATAATATATATATATGTATATATATGTATATTCACTACCCATAGACCTTTTGAACTGGTGCAGGATTTCTTCCATGCAAAAAAAACGTTTCCAGCGCCCCTTTCGTCGACCGAGGACAGCGAACGGAGATGTCGAGATGGACTGAGGTCGAATGGGGGTCATGGTGGGGGCCGTATAGGGCTTATCCTCTAGGGAACTAACACATCCCACCTTGGGTTAAGGAAAATCCTATCTTCCAAAATGCCTTTACAACGGGACATGTTGGTTCTTTTGGAGGGTAACAACATTCTGAAATTCTAACTTAGAAGAATCGCAAATGCTTGGGATTTTACTTGTACCCATCACTACCAACAAGATCCCTGTACTATAGGTACATGTTTGGCTGAATTTTCGTTTAAGTTATATGTAGGTAAATAATAACATATCCTGGACCTTAGGGTTAATGATGAGCCCCGACTTGTGTGATCTTAGGGGTTACCAACTATGGTGTACCCTTACCACCGTTCGGTGGTCATGAACCCAATCCCGTAGCGGTTCAGTCTGAGTTGTGAATGACCCTTCCCTCCAATCTCACCCCCTTTGACAAAATAACCCCGATTACCACAATTCATTGAAAATGATTGATCATTTATGAAACAGACATATCTATATGTCGACAATACCCTGAATGATACATGTCCTGAACTAGCAAAGGGTGCTGTCTTGAGCAGTGTACCCCATAAGTGCCTCAAGCAGAATTTCTATGACCGGACCGCTTTTCAGGGCTGGGAAATCATGCCTCTTTTCTCCAGCTGACAGCTGGGTATACGTTTCCACGTTTCCCCATAGATTACCTTTCTATACACCCAAAATCCTTTCATTTGAAAGGAACCTCCTTTACCAAACGATTGTTTTTTTTTGTTACCGTAAGTACGGGTAAGTACAGGAAGTATCGATTTTGATGTGATTTTGATGTGACTTCACGTACAAAAAAATGGTTGAAATTCATGATATCATCATGACCGACCCCCCTGACGGATTTGTGTTCCCAACAAAAAAACGGCTGAGTTTTTGGGATCTGGGAAATCCGGAAAAAAACTCTTTTAGTGCCAATACTGAAATCCGGCTAACCAGTTAAGGTTGGTAGTTTTATCCCATTATTTACAGGGGTTTATACATTCCAGGTAGTGCAGGATTTCTTCCATCAACAGTATCACTCACATGGACGCTACAAGTTGATACAGTTTGATACATGTTTATACTCTTGCTTCTTATATACACTGATTCTCCAGTGAATGATATCCTTGATATATGTTTGTTTTCATAGGTCGGGCTTAAATCTCATTTCATAGATTTTTACTGGCTGTTTTTTTGTGGTATAGTTTTTTTGACGATGGAAAACATCTTTGTTTCACCTCACCGTCACGGGTGGATGCTGTCAAGGCGTATGGATGCGATGCTGGCTGATACCAAAGAATTGACCCGAAGCTCGGTGTTTTTTTGCAATGAAAAAAGGGCCCCGTTACACCCCTGGAAGATTAACGGCTGGTTCACCTACAAATCACCCGAATTTAGAAAGGAACATGATCGGAACCAAACCTCCATGATTATGTTCCATGTTCATCTTCAGGGGTGTAGCTGTTTCATTTTTTTTGTGGGATTACTCTTCCTCCGTCTTCCTCCCATAATCTTGGGTCAGTGGAAAATGGGATGCCTCCACTATGAGTTTCCTTTTTTTTTGCGGTGATTTTCCACTGAAGATTATGGGGGAAAGGGTATACTACCTAGTTATGTACCATTTTTACTTGGATGTTTTTTGGATGGGCTTCGCTAAAATCGCAGACACTCAAAATGTGGCTTGTATACATACAATTCTTGTTTGGAAAGGTCAGATGCCTGAAAAACAAACACTGTTTACAGGTTTTTTTGAGGTTCATCCATGTTCCTTTTTGTGAGGAAGTGAACTAAAAATCACCTGTTTGCGTAGCAAAGTACTGATGGTTTTCTCATGTTTTCAACATACTTTTGTGATGTTTGAGGGGAAATATTCATGGTAAACCTTGACGAGTGGTTTTTGGTCTTTCAAGATCCTTTTTCAGGGGGTGATGTTGTTCTTGTTGACGAGAGCTGTGTGTTATCCGGGTGATTTGACACTCACCGTTTGTAGTTGCATCATGCATCAACTCATCTCATGATGAATCATTGATTCGGATTGATCTGAAAGGGAAGAATGTCGCAGACAGAGCCCCTCCGCTTTTTTGGTTCTTAAATCAAAGATGTCCAGCTCGACAACGCAGAAAAACTCGGTTCAAACATTAGATAATGACTGGTCAACCTGACCCCGCACTAACGAACCCCACTTAACAAACAAGGCCTTAGTAAGGGCTTGTTGACCGTTGTTTTCTCTTAAGAAAGCCGGCTATTGAATCAAACACTGAAATCCTGGATCTTTCCAAATGCTTCACATCTCCTCAGGAGAACTTGCAAAGCACAAGTACTTGGCTCAGGCGAGAAGGGTTTGACAGACTCAAAACTGGCCGCCATGAGAGTTGTGAGTGAAGAAATGGCTGTTGGCAATGCTTTTATTGATAAGGATGACAATCAAAGTGGCCCGTGTTCTTCAAGAAAATGCATCTTCTACTGTAAATGGTGATGCTTTTCTATTGTTTTTATGTTTTTTTGTCGAAGGTATCTGAAGTTTCAAACTGCAAAGCGATTTGAAGCAGCAAAAATTCTTGTTTAACAGTTTAACAGTTGGTTGGTTATGTCTATGTGTTTTAGGTTGACAGATTTTTGTTTAGCACTATGCAGTAGTATCTTTTGTGTTCTTTTCAACTTCCACGAGTTTCTCCATTTAGAACTATTGTGCTACTCGTATCACCTGTTCTTTTGTGCTGGGGTTTGGACGCGCTAAGGGGCTCCTTTTCAAGTGATCAATCGTTGAACCGCCCCACTGCCACATACTCAGCAGAAATGGCAAAATCCATTTGGCGACTCAAGAAATCAAACATATGACTTGGATCTACCACTCACCCAAGATGCCAGTGGCTAAATAAAGGTTTATTTAAAGGGAATCCGTGACTCCATACAAAAAATGTGGTGGTGACTGGAATCCTGGGTGGGGGGGTCATATCCAAAATATTTGACAAGAATGGAAACTTAATTATTGGTCGAAAATCAATATTGTAGACATCACACTGACATGACCTTGCATTTCGCAGCACTCGCTGTTGCTCAACATGTGCAGACAAAAAAACGCTAAATTCCTCATGGCTTCCAGAGCTTGGGCGTGGTTTCACTCAAGAACAAAATATTGTGCCCTTGCACATTGACATATCAGACAAGAAATCAATGAAATCAGAATCATCACCCTAGTCTGAGGTTTCACAGCGGCATATGTAAGAAGTCTAGAATCTCTTATCGGAAGTATTTGCCCTCAACGACTCATTCTCACCACTCTACCATTATAGTCTATAAGCATCATCTACTCATCCAAAACCAAGATGGAACCTGAAAATCACCTCCCTTTGAAAAGGAAACTCATCTTCCAAACCTCCATTTTTGTGTTCCAGTCGTTAGTACGTAATCGCGGGAGTATCCCTTGCATGTCTTCCAGGGAATGGACAGCATCGTACGACGCCATGAAGCACGCATGTTGAGGCACGGCCAGAATCCACTTTAAGATGTGTTGCCGTCATCGGAATCCTAAACTAGCCAGCCTTTTTTAGGGGATACGCAGGTGGTTAATACTGTAACCCAATCATTAAACCCCAAAATGAATTTGGATTCCCATGATTTGGATAAACTCCGAGGGAAAGTCTGAAGCGAAGATGTTGATTTTGTGTACCCAGAATGAGTTGTTGTGTATTGATTCTACTGTGTTTGATGGAATTGGGCTGAAGTTGGTATTTAAGTACAGTAGACGTTGCTAGTATAGTTGTATTGGAAATGAACTCCTCACATTGATTGGATGAATGAATTTTCGGTGTTTTAGACAGCCAGTATAAGTTCAAGAAAATCTAGCCATATTTCCAAGGCCTGTTTGTATAGTAAAAGTATCGATGGTGGATGGTTGTTTTGGGAATCATCCATATGGAGTCCAACCAAGTTTGTGGAATCTGGGTGAACTAACGCGACGAGTCCAAGCATTTGATGAAGCTGGCGGTATAAAAAATCACCAGCTGCCAACCTGGAAGAAATGTTGGTCGGATGCTACTTCACCAAAACGTTCATGTCAGCTTGGTGAATTATTTGGGCAAATTATAGCGACAAGGAAATTCCACCCAAATACCCTTAATTCAGGGTAAGTAGGAATTTTTAGTATCTAATTTGCCCAGATTTTTCCGTAGGATGAGTTTTCTATAGTTTTCTCACTCTTGGGTAGATAGTGGGCTATGAGACCCTAAAAGGCAAGTGATTCCTTTAGAACCTATGAAGACCAATTCACTGGGGAAATTGGAACATCATACTGACAAGTAGAGAATTTGTTTGCCTTTTGTAAACTCACATGGCAATGGGGATTCCGCATGTTCAGGATGAAAGTCATCCACAAATGATGAATTGTTTAGTTTCCAGCTTACCATGTTTGCTCTCCGGAGTCACTGGAGGGTAGTAATTCATGATATTCTGGGTGTGTATCTTGGTAGGTCTCCATCTCATGGTTGGACACCATTCCCAAGAAACAACAACTCTCCCTGAGGCCTAGTCCAGAAAGTCGTGGTTCCAGCACACCTTTGGTTTGGGCTCCTCAGTTCAAAGTTTCCCCAGCATCTGTTGGATCCGAAGTCCTGTGATTTAGTCAGAACAACCTCGCTGAAACACCTCGAAAGTTGTTGAAATTCTTTACGGTTGGGGAATCCTTCCAAAATCGCGTTAATTTTAAAACCTGAATATTATTTTAGGTCAAAGTCAATTACGATCTCACGAAAAGTAAGATGTCGCACCTTTTTTGGTCTTAAGTTTTGGATTCATGATGATAATTTTCGTTTTGAGGGGATATAGTGAGCTGTTGGTTGGAGCAAGTCTCTTGCAAGCTGGGATTTCTCGTGAAAGAAAAGATCAGGAACCATAGCCATTGAGTTGTTGCAGCGGAGTTTCCAGCGTGCGTTTGGGATGAGGGACATTTTTGCTGATCTTCCTTGGGGAGCTAGATAGAAGAACAGGGATCTTAGATAGATAGACGAGTTAAGGATCCATCAATAACTACTGTAAATACTATAGTAGCAATTTTGACAACATGATGTAATCTAATGCGGGACCAGTGGTTTGCGTTACTGTTTGTGGAATGAAATTCACATGTTCAATCCAACTCCAGAAACCATTCAAGTTTAGTTTGTTGGGATTCCAAACCTGGGGGAGCCCCAAACTTTACCAAGCCTGGATATAGATGTGCAGTAAACCTCAAGCATTTACTGGAAAAAAAACAACTCAAGTAGACGTAGACTCACCACACAACTTGGCGTTTCAAACATTTGTGTGTGTCCAATCCAACTTGGGGAGTTGATCCAATTTGATGACCAATGTGATCTTTTGGAATTGAGTGGCCCTTCAAGAATCTTTGGTCTGAAGAGGTGCGAGGTGTGTTTTACATTGTGTGTACTATAAATATGGAAAGTCATATTTTTCCTAAAATAAACGGTTGGTTAATTTTGTGGATTTGCTTCGGGTTGGTGTGAAATTGGTCAGTGCAAACTTCATTGGTTGCTTGATCTTGGTGGCTTACTATTCAATTTTATTTTAGGCATATCCGCCAGGTGATAATTTGAACCACCATTAATCAGCACGAACAATCATTGACCATCATGCCCAACTATTGGTTAATACCACCAGGCGGCCAGCCGGCGAGCTGACTTTGGAAGGTGCGGGTTGGTGGAGGAAACAAAAAATCAATGATTCATCGACATAATGTATCGATGTAAACTCCAACACAGCTCAAACACAGATCTTAAGGAGTTGGGTTTTTGTGGAACCGAAATTTCAGAGATGTAAAGCGATATTATATATTCTAGAATTTTATATTTAAACATAGGTACCGTATACCCGAAAAAAGGTGAAGAGAGATGTCAGGATGGTCATAAGATGTCAGAAGCACTTGGTACCCAACCAGCAAGGAGCATCGCAAATGTCACAATGCCAGCCCACAGGTTCACTTCGCCCCGGATGATTCGGGAGCCCGTGACAATGGAGAGGCAAAAGCATCGCAGAAAATGACCAGGTGACTTTAGAAACAATTTGTTGTTACTTCTAGCAATATTTGTGAGTTTTCCGTTTATCCAAGTGATTGGCCTAACAACAGGTACATGACAGCTGGCAAAGCTGACTGGCATGAAAGCCCATCGCCCTAGAAATTTTCATGCTGAGCTTTCCGGAGAGTCGTTGAAAGTGCATGCAAATCCCACTTACAACTGGGCTTGGCTGAATTCACGACTTTACCTAGTTCACAGCTACAGGGGTGCGCCTAAAACCTTGGTTTGAATCGAGTGCTTTGCATACTTTTTTTTGGATCAGCATGTATGCCAATTTCATGCAAAATGGGGGTTCCCCCAAAATTGCACCCCAAATGACCACAAAGGATACTTCCCGCCAAACTGTTGATAAATGTACATCAAGAATGCCCCCCAAACTTTGCGATCTTTAATATGGTGCCCCCCATGCAAACCAATGTTGCTGTGATATCCCAGCAATTCTTGTGACTTTGCTCGGCCATCCCAGGCTCACAGCAAAATCTCATCCTACATTTGATTCGAATTCCTTTTTTGGAGACTTCTTGGAATTCCCAAGAAATTCAACACACAAATTGTTTTGAAACACATGGGATTTCAGACTTTCATGGGTTGAAATGTTCAATTTTCAGTTCGAAATCCCTGTTGCCGGAATCAACTTTTTGAAACAAACATGCTGGGATAAGTTAGAAGAATCTTTTGAAACCAACGCCTTGAGCACCTAACACCTCCTGCCAGGGGTGTGGCTCCTGTGATTGGACGAGGCAGTCGAGATCAATCCAACTGGGTTGGATCAAAAACCATCGACCCAACATGATTGATTCATTATGGTGTTTTTTTAAAAGAATTTAGCCAAGCAGTTGCCAAAACACTACCAACGTTCAAAGCACCCCGTAAAACATCGTTACCAACCGGGTATTTTTGGATGGTATTTTCAATCGCTTTTTTTGATCAAAACTTGACTCTCTACTGGTGGTTGTCTCGGGGGTATACCCCTAAGCTTGGCAAAGAGGAGTTGATCGAATCATCCATGGCACCAAGGTATATTCTTACCTACATTTGGATGATTTTTCTAAGGTATATAAATGTAGGCAAAATATACCATACATGGATCCTATGGGTATAGAACAGCATCCAAACTCCTGTTATGATTTCTGTGTCATGTATATGGAGAACCTTTAAACAATCCCTTTACGATGACATTCAGTCCTTTGACTTTGTGTAGGACTATCGTTGTTTCGCCGACAAAAAACGTTCAATGAGTGATGACAGCTACGTTGTAGACATTGTCAACTACGAGTTGAAAAAGACATTTCTGCTTATGGTACTGGGGATGAAATCTATGTACCTAGAACCCAAATGACCCCCGTTGAATGATTGGAGTTGATTGGGCCTTCTTTTGGAGGGGTTGTTTAGCTCCAAAACACAGGACACCCACAGGTTCCGTATTATATTTATCATATATGTATCTGTATCCTATCTTTACTGTAGCATACCAAATATTTCTTTCAAGGAACCCTCCAAGGGCTGGTGTTTTTTGCACTTACATATTTTGGACGACTTAATATGTTTCCAATATGTTTTCATGTCTGAAAAATCACGACCACCCTTTTTAACAGCCAAAAAAAAGGTGAAGTCTCAGTCGTGGCCTCAGAGGCAATGGAAGGAGTGAATTTAGACCGCGGGAAACTAAGCTGAAAATGCCCTCCACAATGGAAAGGAAACACAGCTACAAACCAGCAATTTTTTTGGGTTCCAGCTGTTCCTTTTCGGTGTGTGCTCATGAATCTAAACTAATCCATGATTTGGGTGAACTATAGTGAGGTGATGACACTCCAAGAGGCAGTTTACAAAGGGAACTCTCGTTTAGGGAAATTCTGGTTGGTAAGTGTGATTCACCCAGATATGATTCAATCATCAAAAAGAAAATATGGACATAACCAGGTAATCTTGGAAACATAGATAAGTTACACAATATTTTAACAACCATTTGTGAATTAGATTTGTGAGTGTATGGCATATTGACCTACATGTCATGATTGATGTGCAAAGTCTATGTAATA
This sequence comes from Breviolum minutum Mf 1.05b.01, assembly GCA_000507305.1. NCBI lineage: Eukaryota > Dinophyceae > Suessiales > Symbiodiniaceae > Breviolum > Breviolum minutum. The sequence goes on along the minus strand of DF239056.1, from coordinate 314,927 downwards.
AATGTAGTATATACATCAATCATTGATTGCTTGGGTATGAAACTATAGCCTGAATGGCTAGAATCTATGAAATGAGAATCCAGCGCAAGGACAATGGGACGGAATGTACTGGGGGAGGCACCAAAAATACGTTGACACCACGCAAAAACAAACTATCAGACTATATTGTACCCCACAAAAACTCCGCAATTCTTTCGACATAGTTTATGAAAGGTGAATCTGCAAATAATCAAACAACAAGTCCAACAATTTTATCCAAGAAACTCCATGGCATCATTCAACATTTGACATTTTTCCACATCCAAAAATAGAACCAATCAGATCCCCTGGATCCTTTTATCACGGGGCCGCGTCGTTCTTACCGAGTTGCTGGTCTCTGAGGCTTTGCAGACTTCCTTTCTGTCAGACCCAGGCGTCGTTCTATTCGGGTTTTTTGGAAGCATGTTGGAGCATCGCAACGATGGAACTGTGAGTGTTATGTTGCTTTTAATGATGAGATGTGATCCTTGGTTCACTTGCAAACAACATGTTGAATTTGTATATATACTCTTTATAGATACTCTTTTGATCTCTTTATGTATGGGTGTAAATGCATTTCTTACATCAATATTAATCCAAATGACACTGTTTGCCACTTTAGAGGTTGCAAAGAGTCTGGCTTGAAACCTCACATATGATCAGCCAACATGAGAGATATGACTGCGACAGTGTTGCAACCTTCTGTATTTTTGGGTGTCCACTGGTTAGATTCGAAATGCCGTGCGGAGGGCCCGACTGCAAGTTCTGTAAGTTGACAGCTATGATCTCACTAAGTGTTGCACACAAAGGAATCGAGATCCTGTACATATTCTATTTGACATATCTTGGATTGGAAAGAGATGAAGAGCTTTAAGCAATGCCTTGGAGTAAACTCATCCTTTTTATTAGGAATGAACCATTTCCCGAATTCTCAATACAACAGTTGACGGCTGAATTCCTGCAAGAAACTCCCGATGCCAACAACTGGTATACTTAGTTTGCCAGTAAGTCAGGTATCAACATGGACCATGGATTGCATTTGGTGAGATTGAAGAGGGTACATCAGGGTGAAAGAAGACATGTGTTATTCCTTCATGTTTTAGTCGTTGGCATTTCCTTTGTTTGGACAGCGGCTCGGTGTTGGAGGCCTTTTTCAGGGGGACAACGGTGGTTATAATATCCATTGGATTAGGCACCCTTACTTTTTTATGGTGGGGGTAGCTTAGTTCCCATTAGACTTCAAGTTCTTTGATGTCGTTCACGCAATGTTGTGTCAGAAGTTCTTCTGATTTTATTCTTTATATGAGAGTTTTCTTGCGTTTGTCGATTCTGTGCACTATCCCCACAAACTCATAAGGATTGTCAAGATCATATTTTACACCGGGCTCGCGGCTCACATTACATGATTATAGACTCTTGTATATCACCATATCCCATGGAATGCATGTATGCTATATATTTACCTACATACAAATCAGGTGTTCAATGTAGGTAAATATACCAGTCCCGTAGATCCTATGGGATATGCCCTTTTCAACAGCGAAGTCCTATGGGATGCTTCAGAATGCCACCGCTTTGGTTGATGGGTGAGGAACTTCACGCTTTGGTCGATCGCCATCGCCAAAGCGCAGTGTTTTGGCTCCCGTCAACAACTCAGGGGTGAGGGGGTCATTAAATTGTCCATTTTGGTGGGATCAAGCAATGCACATGTATGGTAATTTTGAAGGGTTTTTCCTGCGTACATAGTGCATTGTTTGTAACTAACGGCCCCTGGGTAAAAGAGGCCTGTGCAAAATGGATCAGACATCAAAATGGATCACCATTTGCCTTTTCTAGATCTTTTAGGAATTGGTAACGGTATGTTTAAACAACATTGAATTCACACAGAAATTGGAGACTCCGAAAAACAAAACTTCGAAGATTGCATACCTGAACCTGGATCATTATTCCTTTCAGTCCCCAAGGTGAGTCTCTCCCTCCGCGTTTCAACATGGTAACTTGTGCCGTACGTTTAGATGAGTAAAATCACCTGTATAGTAAAATATGGAAAAGTAGATGCTGCCAGACATTTAACATAGATATCGAAAATGGCCATATTCCAAGGGAGCCTCCTTTTCGGTATCCATGTTGGTTTTCGAAAGTGTAGCTGAAATGCCAAAAGGTAGGTCAATAAATGGACGACCATTGTGCATACTATCTTCTCTTAAGGTGATAGATGAGACAGTTGATGAAGGCAGAGCTATCCCTTTTGGTGGACTGACTTCAATATTGGTCTGAAAAGGAACTTGGAAAAACTGTCAAACATCATTCCTTTTCTCTTGGAGATAAAATATATTAAGGTATGTTGAAAACACCCAAAAAACTCATCTTTTTTTGGATGGATAACAAGCCACGATGAACCATTGGGATTTGTTTAAAGGACAACGTTTGAAAGCTCACCAGACCGTGTCTTCAATCCCCAGATGCGACATGACTCTCAGGATATTGAGCCGAGACATAGTCCCAGCCGCTGGAGGTCGAGTCGTCTATGTCTTTTTCCCTTGTTTTTGGAGCTGAGTAGCACAAGGGTGGACAAAATCTCGTGGTTAGATCCTATGAAACAATTGAAACAGGGATGAATCGTTTTTTTTTAAGGTTTTCTTTTGAGTCTTCTTTGGGGGGGAGTTTAAACGGCACCTTTTGTTGCGGAATGGAAACAAACTGATTGTCTACCTTTCTTAAGGTGATGTTTATAGGGCCTAACATAAACCGAGATTCTTGGAATGGCTTGTGTAACCATTCCGGATACAAAGGTAGTAGGACCCCAGAACCACCTGCATAAGGGGGCGAATCCAAACTACGCCCCAAAGAGGTACGAAGAAGAGGGCTTGAAGGAGTAGTTAGCAACCCGTTGTAGTAAAGCCTTCATTTCTTGTGAAGGTTAGCTTTGGATATTTTCGATGGGAATAGGTCAGAGCAAGTAGGATTTCTGGGATTATACAGATTGAGCAAAGGGATTCATACTAATACCCACTTGGATCCACCCCTGAAGTTTCACATGGAACTAGTGAATCTGAGAATCAGTTGGAAAAGGAGATTCCTGTTGGAAATCATCACCCATACCTATACCATGTATGGTATATTTACCAACATATATACCATCAACCAAATGTAGGTAAATATACAATCGTCCCATGGATGATCATGGGTCAATTTTCAGCTTCCATTCTTCCAACTCTTGGGGTATAAATCATCGAAGCCTTGACTGCTTCCACCATAGAGGTCACAAGCAGCATCCCCGCCAGCCTTTCCAACGGCTTCGCCGAAAGGCACGGGTCCCCCCTGGCAGCAAAGGGGGTTGGGAAGAAGTGAATTGCTCAACTTTTCCCTTTTGCGGAGCAAGGAAGCCACCCACCTTTTTTGATGGTTTTGGGTATAAGTTGTTTGCCATGATTTATCCTTAAAAAGTGAAACTTCTGAGGTAAGTTGAAGACTTGAGCCATTGAAATGGTTCAAGAGGGAGTTCAATTTTTCTGGAAAGAAGCTGGAAGTGGTCAAAATCAACCAAGATTCCCAAAGCCGAGACATATTTGGGTGGAGGCAAGCTTGATGAGTCCTGCCAAATTTAAGGCAAATTGGAGGTGGAAGCCTGTAACGATCATCTCTATTTTGACTTACACGGGGCCCTTGCATGTGTGTCTCAAATTTAGGAGCACGGCCCGAAAATCCTACTAACAATGGACCTTTTTCAGTGGGTGTTTTGGAGGCTCGCTCTCGAGGCACAAACACTTGACATTTTCCAAATAAGTTGATCGCGACTCAGCAAACTTCTCTTTGTTTTCAATGTTTGCCATTCTTGTTTGACCCATCCCTAGTATCGGGAGAATCTTTTGGTTTTTGTTGTGGCTACAAAAACAATTTCTGCTTCGCTCCATGATCTGATTGTTGCCAGGTGCTCAGGGTCTGCTGTCCGCCAGTCGCGGTCCTGTCCGTGCAGTTCATGCTTGAGGGGGCTGGTGTTTTTTCAGAACCAACTGAAGGCAATTTATGGCAGTTTTATGAAGAGTTACCCGGCTTCCTTCAAGGTCCTTAGTCAATTTCTTTACAATTTTCTACATAACTATGCTTCAACCTTGACTCATCTCACATACCCCTGAAACTAATCCTGTAATCCCACCTTGACACAAACCATCCTGAGCAGTGAGTGTTCAAGTGGCTGTTTGAGTCACGTTGGGTGATACTAAGCCTTTTGGTTAGTTGGTCCGTACTGTTATTAACAGAGATTTGTCATATATGGGAATCCTTTGCCAAAAAAACACAACTACCGTAAACATACTGTTGATGGAAGAAATCCTGCACCACCTGAGATGTACAAAACCCCATGAATACTGGGATATCTACTACATCAACTGGTGCGAGATTTCAGCCATCAACAGTAGGAATGGGATTTATGTGGTTTGTTTTTTTTTCCTGTGTCTCAGTTTTGGTTTCTTGAATCCACCAAAATCCGAAGCAGCTGGATGTGAAACGCAGTTGATGATTCGGCTTGGAGGTGCTGACGTGAAGAAAGCCGTTTTTCAAAAGACATGTCGTGACACACCCCGAAGATTAACATAGATCCTGAACATGGAAAAGGAGATGGACCCTTTTGGAAACCAGCATTTTCAAGTTCCATCTTAATTGTCAGGGGTGTATTTTTTGGAGTTCTTGCACCATTTTTTTTGTTGGATTGCTATGTCACCAGAAGGTAAGTGATTGAGGTTTGTAGGAAAAAGATACCATAAGATACCTGTACAATACTTGTGGTAAGGATGGGATTAAACCCCAAAAATATCTAGATAGATTCGTAAGGCATTGAAAACGGGCCGTGACATCAACTTCTTTTGGTGAATTTCATCACGACAACACACCATGCAATTGCTCACCCAAACGGTATAGTCTAGTCGTCGGAATCACCCTTTTCATTTCATAATGCAAATCTAGCTGGGTTGAAATTATGATTCCAATAAGAAATTCTGGACGGGGGTTTCAAATATGTTTTTTCCCCCCTACTTGGGGAAATGATCCTAATTTTACTAATGTTTTTCAATTGGGTTGAAACCACCAACTATAGATTGATACTTTGTGTTGAGACTTGTCATGGAGTCAGCACTTCCCAATTTGTTTGAGATATCATGACGACCTTGCACCGTGGAACGAAACAAAAAAAGGTGCGAACAAAACTCCCCAACCGCGGGGGTTGGGGTCCAGAAGTCAGTGGCTTATTTTGACCCACAACAAAAAGTTGGCGAACCCCCTTGTGTTTTGTTTTCTTGCCCTATACTTCTTCCCAACAAAAAACAAGTTACTGTATATAATTATTGGCGAAGCCAAACAAGCTATTTCCAAAAAGTTATGAAAGTGGTTCAACAATAAGTATGTTTCTTCCAACATCCGCTTCAAATATTGTGTTTTTTTTGGATGTTAAAGTGGAAGATAAACCATACACTTTTTGGAAGATGAGTATTTTTGAAGGATGTGGCATTACTTGGATGATTTGCAGAAATAGTGAAATTGAATGGTTTGTTTTGAAACTGCGTAGTTTGTAACAACTATATTTGTTGGGCAAGTGAGCTATATATGATCCAGCCCCCCCTGGTTCCCCCCCCCCCCCCAAAG